>JAHXMU010000057.1:2159008-2244644 GCA_019455685.1 Philornis downsi | reverse complement strand
ATGAGAGAGAGTACATCTACAGACGGTCATGGTAGGTATGGGTCTTTACATACGAACGATGAAAAATGAAAAAGTTACGTTGTGTTTAGTCAGTTTTAATCGAAAAGTTTTATTTGCAGTTAGATGAATTAATTATCACCGCTAGTTTGCTAAGAAATAAAGCCGTTTTCTGTGGAAATTTACTTATTAAAAGCAAACACAACCTTCTTCGCAGAATGTTCACGGAGAAGAATTACATACAGAGGATGCATTTGTCACCGGAGTGAAAATTGGGGAGAGGGATAGCAAACTAACACTGCCCTCTTGCCATTCTCTTTATTCGCGTATTTCTGTTAATATTTTTTAAATTGTAATAATGTAATTGTTAACGTCGCATTTGCCATTGTATAAATATAAACAATCAGTTTCATATTGTTCCATAGTGTGACTTAACAAAATTCACTTCAAAGAAACTTGCGGCCGCTGTCCGCAATCGTTCTCTGTGGAATGTTTGAGAAAATTTCAATGTGGCAATTTGAATTATGAAATGGGCAGGCTATTCTTCTTCTTCTTCTTGTTGAACACAAAAACGACCTGGAAACACGAAAAGTTCTGTTTGTAAACTTTTTTAATTGGGCAACATTGTTACGTGGCTAAGTGGTAAGCCGCTTAACTTCACGTAGAAAATTAGCTTAATAGATTTGATCCTTTCTGTGGAATGTTTTGTTACTTTCACATTAAAATTTTGAGATATTGGCCATGCAAACTGACAAATATGTTAAACTTTTAGCCTACACATTTAATTCAATAATTCTTGTACATAAAATCTCGAAAAATATTTGTCGCACCGATTTTCTTCTCTTGTTTTTTGTAGTGCAGTATGTAGTAGAAGTTTTAAAATTATCCATCCGATTTAGCGGTGTGAATAAATCTTTCTCTCTCTCTCTCTTCAAACTTCGCTATAGTAGAGCGCATAAGAACTCCATTTTTGAACCTTTTTATGTCTGGTCTAAAAACGACATTGAAATCACCCTTTAATACTTGCGATTAAATGGTATAGGTAATAAATTGGGTTTTTTTTCATTTTTCGCTTCATTATATTTCAAAAAAAAAAAAAAAAAATCAAAATAATAAAAATCCGTAGAACATTAATATATTTATTCCAATTTTGATAGTATGAACGTATTTCAAGTGCATTATAATTTTGTTCCGGATTCATATTAGGACCAATATTCACCTCATACAATTCAATTCATTCAAATAGTAGCAAGAATTCTTCATCGATTCGATTGCCCTGTCAAAACGTAACAAAAAGCAAATCCGAATAATTTTGTGCAGTTTTGTTTCTCAATTTTATTTTGTTTAATTAGAACAGACAAATTATATTGGCAGAAATATGCTTTTCAAAATCGATTCCACTTTAAAAACATTATAAAAGTTGAGATCACAAAATACTTGCCGATTACAAGCTGTTTTAATTTTTATTCGGAGCCGAATAAAATATTTTAAATATTTAAACTCTTGTGGACATTTCTCTATACAATTTTCATTTTCGTTTTCAAACAAGTGAAAATTATGTTTGGGTTTCATTTCGCTTCGCTGAAAGTTCTTGACTTTTGATCACTCCAAACACTTTACTGGCCAATTTAGCTTTTTGCGGCTACAAATTAGAAAAATTGGCCGTCATAATTGAGGTATTCAAAATGATTTCGTTATTCATTATTTACCACTAATATTGTTCTATGTGGTCGCGTTTTAAATTGTCAATTGGAATTTTTCAAGAAATTATTGTGCTCCGACTAGCATTGCTGACGCTAACTACATTTGGAATAACAAGGAGAGAGAGCGAGATAGATATGTTGTTTCTCACGCATTTCCCTTAAGGCTATATTTAAACGGAGAAAAAAAGGAGCAGTCAGAATTTGTGGGTTGAAAATTCAACAACTTTTGTCTTGAATGTTACGATTTTGAAAAAATGCTGAAATAGTAGTTAGTAGTCACTTTTGAGTCACTGTTAACACAATACATGACGTTAAAAAAGGTTTGCTAAAAGTAGAATAATAAATTGTTTGAATTCAGATGAATCAAATGATATCTGCACAACACCAAATTTGCAATATTTTTATACTACGTTATGATTCGATAACCAGAGTTTCAACATAAAAAAATTTTCAGGTTACATTGTAAGAACGATAGATGTCGCTGGTAAAGAGAGTTAAAAAAAAAAAATGTTGCATTCTTGTCCTTTCCTAAATAAGCAGTCGTATGAATTACGAAAATTTGTAAATATACCCGTTTTGCCGTACGAAAGAATGTTAATAGTTAATAACACAAATATCTATGGCTTCGGTAGACTAATTTCCAGGAACTGAATTTATTCGTAATATTACAATCAACTGAATTTACTTAAATGATGTTCACAAACTTTTGGTTTTCAATTTTTGTGTCCACTTGGAGTTGTAAATTTTGACTATATTTTAAAACTTGTATGACTATTTTGATCATTTTTGTCGAATTTGCCACTTTCCCATTAAAGTTATCTGGCAGAAATGTTTACGACCCTAATAAAGTACAAAATTTTTCAGTAGGTTCAAAGATGTTGTAATTATAATTATATATTTTACAATTGCTGTTGAATTGAAGAGCACAATTGTCACACTTCATAGAAAAATAAAGTTTACACAAACGTTGTCATTAAATATATGTTTTATTTATTGAATTAATTTCCTTTAGTTATCATTTCATCATTATAATAAACGTCATTATTAAAATGTATGGTCAAAAGTTGTGTTTGTTTTAGTCGATTTATTTTTTTTAAGTTGTTGTTTTTGGAAAAATGTTTTATTTATTAATTTTGTGTTTCAGTTTTGCTTTGTGATTTTTATTTTTGAGTTT
Organism: Philornis downsi; assembly: GCA_019455685.1. Classification (NCBI taxonomy): domain Eukaryota; kingdom Metazoa; phylum Arthropoda; class Insecta; order Diptera; family Muscidae; genus Philornis; species Philornis downsi. The sequence goes on along the minus strand of JAHXMU010000057.1, from coordinate 2,241,770 downwards.
TTCTTCTTCTCCATCTGCATGTGAGAATATGATACATTACGTAATAAATTGGACTTAATTTAAATCTTTCAATCTATTAAATTTTATACTAAACATTCAAATGTTAGATGTACAGCTAACTTAGTGTTATTTTAATATTCAATTTGAAGTTTGTAGTTATACATCATTATTGAAAGTCGCGAATTTTCTAACTTAGACTTCATTTTCGTGTTCGAAATGATTCGGTTTCTACATGTCTGCTCTTATCATTGAGATTAGCGTAAGTTTTTATTATGTGCGATTCGTTTTTTCTTTGTTAAACTTAACATTTAGAGAACAAATCTATAGAGTCAGTTTTAAAAATAACATTTATACGTGATTTCTAAATATTCCTAAAGAAAAAGAACTAGAGTTTAAATCATTCACAACTCATAGGTTACAGTGAAAAATAGTGCCGGCATTTAAATACAACTCCGTTTTTTATATCAATTCCTTAGTTTGGCCGTTAGAAGAAAGTTAGGGTAATAAATTAACTCTAAAGAAACTCACAAAAGTAAAATTTTGCAGATTTTTAACCAAATCAAAAATAAAACTTAAGGAATTTTTTAACGGATTTCGTGGTGCTGGCGATTTGTAATCCGGGAAAGGATTGTGTTTTACTACATGATCTTATGGATGAGAATGTGATCAATTGGCAGTGATTAGCATACTTAGAACTAAATTTTCGCTATGTACTGGTATGATATTTTTTCTTCTTTTTATTTAAAATAAAAAAAAAAACACTAACAACATCTATTTTTGTCCTGATTGAAATCAAAAAATGTACTCGTATTAACATAAATGAAATCCAGATATTATGCATTTGCAATAACATCTAACTTTAAATGACCTCCTTAAAATGATTGTTCACAAAATATCGTTAATTCCGATTTTTCTTAGCACTTCAAACTAATTATATAGATGACAATTACTATATATTAATTCTTAATATTTACATATTAATTTCGATGTTAACATTTTGTTTTGCTTTCAATTGAAGTCGAGTTTTATTTAAGAGATAAGAAGATTGAATTGTGATAAAAGATATAATTTTTTTGCAAGTTCTATTAACTAAAAAGGAATTAAAATGTAATCCACAAATTAATTAAAGGACATCAATATGACGTTTATATCATAATTATTAAACAATGTTTAACTACAGTGGCAGAAATTTGCAAAATGGTCAATTCACGGTTTATAGCTGATAATAAGCTGAATGCTATATTATTTATGACTTTTTTTTTAATACTGGGACCAATTTCAAGTTTCTTTGCGTTTTGATTAATGCATGCCGCAATGCGTTTTCGATGATTATATCTGTGCTTAGAAGGGTCAACAACTTAACTCGAAATTTATAGTTTTTAAATGTTGAGCGCTAAGACATCAATAAATAATTAAACACATTTTTTCCTTGTGGCCAACATCTTAAAATTAAGTATTCAGCGAGGATATTATAGTCTATTACATTTTATGCATCCGCTGAGACATTTCAAACAAATATGTCGGGAAAACATTCATTCCATCGCCCCTTTAGCATTCTTAACCTCTTCCTTTATTTCTTTCCTTTCGTTAAAGTGAACTTGCCATTGACCTTGGTAGTTCAAAAATGGTACATAAAAAAGAAAGGAAATGCTTGCCTTAATATTTTCGGTTTAATTTGGAAAAATATTTAGATCCAAATAAATGTTTTCAATGAATGGAGTATTTTTTTTTTTTTTTTCGTTTTCCTAACAATATATAGTCTTAGGGAGTTGGGTGATTAATTTCTATAATCTCTGGACAATGTTTGCTTTATTTATTGCTTTATTATATTTTAGACCCATTTATATTATATATGTTTTAGAAACCATTTAATGGTTTTAAAACCGCCGCTCTGACAAGGCTGTCAGCTGTTAAATATCTGTCATCTGAAGTGTTATTTATTTAGTGAAAGGTTTGTCGTTTTACAACCGGAGAACGCGTAAGAATAATTAAAACTTACTTACTACTCCAAAAGTAGTGATTCAAACGTGGTCTTTCAATCGAACAAAATTTTCTTCAGCGATGAAGCTCACTTCTCACTCAATGGTTACGTCAACAAGCAAAATTGTCGCATATGGGACTCGGAGGACCCAGATGTGATTGTGGAAAAGCTATTGCATCCGGAAAAAGTGACTGAAAATGAAAAATGACATAAAAAAATTAAAATGACGCTGGAGGCGGTTATGTGAAAGACATTGTCCAAGCTTGGTCCAAGCATCCCAAAAGGTTTCTCTCAAGTTATGCGACGTATACTAGAATATTTGCAATGCCAGTTGGTTAAATATTGGTTCCTTTTATAAATGTTCCCAAAATACTTCGCGTGGCTTAATGGAAGGGAGACTTTTCCAAAGCAACCTTCAAAGATCAATTTTTCCTTAAAACAATTCGCTTCATTGATATTTTAGAGCAAAAAAAAAAACATTCAATTACTAAAATTCCGCCAAACCGTTATGATACTTTTAAACTTATCCTGAAACATGTTCTGAAATTATCATTTTTTGACTCCACTGTATAAAACTGAATCCCACATGCTGTACGTTCTTCAATATTTAGCCATTTGCCACTATATCCTACATCAAAATATGAGTAAATAGTGTAGAGAAAGGAGTAACTATCTCGGAACAGCTAGCTAGTACGCTCATGGGTACATGTTAACCCTTTAGAGGCTGCAACTTTTATGTAACAATGTCGGTGAAAAATGGGTTATATTGAGTGGAAAAACGAAGTTTAATTGAATTTATGCATATTGAATTATCAGATTGTCGCTGCATTTGTATAAAACAAAAATAATTTCAAAATATCGGATCCGGCTCTTATTATTCAATTATGGTAAAACAATGTTAGTTAAAATTAAAATTTTCTGTATTCCTTGCCCCATTAGAGATTTTATAATTATGTTCAAGTATGGTTTAATCATTGGTTACGTTGAAAGGAAACTTTAGTAAAATAATTAACATTAATTTACCATTATGAATATATATTTGAATTTTTTTTAACATGGGTCTCAACATCCAAGCAACAGATTTTCTACCTTCTAGCACTAGGTGAATGTACGCTTTTTCAGAGTATATACCGCCGCAATTTATGTGCTTATTTGAACTTAACACCAATCATTTAAATAATATAATTGCACCATTTATCTTAGTTATCCTGGCAGTAATAGTACGTTCCATTTGCAACCACAAACACAAACTTCTGATTATTATTTGTATAAATCAATAATAATTAATTTATTTGTAATTATTAAAAAATTAATTGCAATAACTATCTTCTACATTTTGTGATCAAACACCTACATGCAAAATATCTATATTTATAAATATACCTGAGATGAACGAAATGTCAAGACAATAGGCTTCCCCGGGTTAAGCACTTCCAAAAAAGCCGAAACCTGTGAAGCCCCCAGGAAAGGTGATGACCACAGTGAACGTGGTACTATTTATGATTATCTTCTACTGAGTTATCTTTTATTGAACCAATTTATGGTGATTACGCCATTTCAGAAACATTTAAATGCATACCCATTTCCCATACAGAATGAACTTCCAAGCAGACCAAATTTTTTTCGCCCTTCATGAGAGTCTTCCAACAAAGTTTTAGACACTCCAATATACTTTATCACAGCTTCCAAATCATCACTATCACAAATTTAATAGGAAATAATTTTGGTGCCTTAATAGTTCGACAAACTTAATGTATACGTCAAAAATTGGTCAACACCTTCTGTAGTGTTCACCTAGGTAGTGTTCAATTTGTAAACAAGGGTACAAACACCGAAAAACCTACAAATGGCGCAAACGGTTACGCAGCAAAACGAAAACTATTTTTAACAAAAAAATTTCCCATTTAATTCGAATCAAATTTTGTTACAATATTATTATGAACTTCAAATAATTTTTATGTAGGTATTCGAAGCCACTTTTACGCTTTTGCAACATTTTTTTTAATGGTTTGGCTCGAAAGAGTTGAATATGATTTTTAAATTCTAAAATTTTAGGTAACATTCAGCTTGTCTCTCCCAAATTGCTTGCATTCTGATCGCTTTATTTTTCGTTAAAATGTCAACAGCTTTTGACAAATATTTATCTGTTCATATTTCCTATTTTTATATACCTACAGATTAACGGGAATATCTGATTTCCTGTCTGATGGGAATGTTATACCCCACATGCACTAACGATGTGGAAAATGTTTACGTATAAGTTTTAATGTGGAAATATAAATGACGAAATTCAATATCTTTATATTATAATTCCTTTATTGAAATAAAGTAAATTGCCATTCATTTCAAGAATGAGTTGGTTTAATGTATAATTAGTTCTGAAATTCCGCTTGAGAAACTTTCCCCAGACTTTGCCGCTCGAAGTTTAGTCAAAGAAAGGTAGAGAATAGGATACTATTTATATCGTAAAATTTTGAGTTTACACAATATTTCGAAGTCTGGATAGGATCATTTGATTTCCATATTTAAATCTCTAGCAGATAAAGCTCTAGCTAGATTATTACAAACGCTTGGATGTATCTAAGGTATTAATGCTTTAAATGGATATATTACTAGAAATTCATTCGGACATGTAGTTCGATTTTCGTGCAAACGTTTCGGCCTAGCTTTTTTTCTTCTTCCTTTGTAGATATCAAGATTTACGCTTTGAATTAATGATGTGTTGATTTCACCCAAAAACTATTATCCACCTGGTGGTACCAGTGGCGTTAAAAAATATTTTTTTTTATCCATTGTTCTCGTAAAATAATAATGATAACAATAAATCGATATTAGCTTTGCTTTTACCTAAATCTAGCAGCACTGGTCCGCTTATCTATGCTGCTCTGTCTGAAGAGCCGTAAGCTACTTCTATTATGCATAAAATGATAAAAACCAAAAAGGTAGCTTTCACACCTTCTGCAAAATTATTGAATTTGATTGTCTGTTCAACTATCATAAATATTATACGAACAGCAAAAAATGTGAAATACGAAAATCTTCAGATCTAACACTTTCCTATATTTAGTAAACTTTTGACATAACAAATTTTCCACGAAATAATCTATAAGACGATATTTCTACAATTTTCAAATTTTTAAGAATTATACTGACAAATTATTATTTTTTAACGACAATGTTCATTGTATTAAAAGTGGCAGCAAAGGGGTTCTGCAAAGAATTGATATTCCAACATTTGAACAGAAACTTTCGACCGTTACTCTTAACAACGCCTTCTTTTAACATTTCAAAAATAGATTTTCTTCCTCGAAGTCATAATTTATGCAGCGTAATATTTAGATTCTGATAGTAATACAATTTACAAAGATTAACTTCCAAAACTTTCGCAGTAAAAGATTTATATTTAATTTTTTTTTTTTTGTTTTTGTCGAATTTTGTTGTTCCGCCTCTTTTTATTTGTTTATCAACAATAATGATTTTGAACTCTGCCAATTTGTTTCCAGCATAATCAACTGTTTTTTTCAACTTTCCACCCATGTACAAATTTCTGCCATAGTACAAGTATTCTATGTCTTCTTCAAACAAAAAGTATTTCAAAATAAATACGGAAAAAATAGAAAACAAAAATTTACAAAACTTTCCATTTTCATTGTTATTTTGAAACTTAAAACAGTTTTTTATTTATTTTGTTCAAGAAATAATTCTTAATAGCTTTTGTTTTTTTTTTTTGTTGCGTCGTAAGTAAATTTCGGTTCAATAACTGAGATATATTAATTCATATACTTAAGTGTGTAAATTGTTTTTGCTTAATTTGTAATATAGGGTTCCTTTCCTTTGTTTTGTTTTATAAGAAATCTTAGAAACTAATTACTCGTAAACTTTGTTATTAATGATTTTTTTGTGGTTGATGTAATTTTAATTTTTTAAATTTCATTTCATGCCGTTTAAATTTGAATTTGCATTTGTTTTATATTTTTCCCAATCAATTTCTACGACTAAATATTAAAAATTATATTTAGATTTTTGTTTGTTGTGCTTGGATTTTGTTTGTTTTTCTGTTTTTACTTTCATGTTCCGATTTATGTTTAATGTAACTGATAAATAGTTGGTTGGTTGTTGTTGTTGTTGGAGTTGCATTAATTAGTACTATTATAATTTGTAGTTGTTTATAAATTTACTATTGTTTTATTAAAACATGAAAAAAATAATGCTCGATCGTTCGATTTATTTGTTTTACATTTGAAATCCGTTTACTTCTCTAGGCTGACCTCAGCTTTTACTTTGACTAGAATTCATTAGGATTAATTGTACATTAACAATGATAACTAAAAAAATTTATAACAAAATAAAGCAAGATAAAAAAATAAACAAAAGTGTAAAAAATTGTAACAAACTAATTGTTTTTGGTAATGTTTATGATTTATAAGCAGTTTCATTCTTTTCTTATTTTTAGAAATAAAAAAAGATATTTGGTTTCAGGTTTCTTAACGCTTAAAATGCAAAAATTACGATTGTTGCGCTCATAAAAAGTATCGCAGAAATAACAGAGAGACTTTTGTATATATATAAAAGAGAAAGATATATATAGGTATGTAGGGGGCGGGTGAGAGAGAAAAGTCAAAAAGAGGAATTCTCCAAATTGGTTGTATATAGAAAACATTTTACATTTTACATAAATATTGCTATACTGTGCATTTCTTTCCACTGTTGTGGGGGGTTTGTTTTGTTTTGTTTATGTAAAATTATTAACATTGCTTCTAACATAATTCTACTCCTTCTTTTTCCGTTTTCTTCTTCTTGTTTCTAATTTCGTGTACATACAAAGTGATTTTGTGTCTATATATGTGTGGGTTTATGTTCTCATTTAATTTTTTTTCTCTAAATATTGGTCTGTTTTAAAAAGGAAAACATAATGTCCTTCCTCACGGATATCATCATAATTATCCCGGTGATTCTAAGCGGCAACAACCTAAATACTCTTCCTAGGGTATAGTAACGGCCCCATTGGTCCATACTTAGGTGGGACTATCTGCTGCCGAACCACAAGCTGACATACCATCCTGTAACTGAGCCAATGTTTTGTATTTTGGGGAATTTATAAATCTGCAAATGTTTTACACAAATTATTTTTATAAATTCTTTGCTTGGGGTGTTGAACCGATTATCTACCTGGGATATGAGTCTCTGAGCATTAGTGTGTAGATTTGTATTTGAGCCTCATCGAATGTGTGCGATGTGGGTTCGACCATATTCCTATTCACAATCTCCCTTACCCGGGCATCAAGAGAAACTTCGCGGGGCGACAATATCGATATATAATCCTCATATATGAGACGAGCTTTCTCTTCGATGGCTTCGGCGTTGTTTTCTTTTTTCAAGTCCTCACAGGCCAGCCAAAATAGGATATTTTCTTCACTGAACTCACTGCGTAGGAAGTCACGAAACACTTTGCGACCACCTTAAATAAAACGGAGGAATAGAAAGAACATTCTCAAGACATTTAAATAAATTTTAATTTTATTATAATAATTTAGATATCGGCAAAAAATAATAATAACTCGTCTCTATGTTGCACATAAGTATCGTATATATATGTAAATGTAACTAATGGGGCTCCACATATTGATTTATCACTTTGTGACTTTTATCGTCGATCGCAACGGGCTTGTCAGACAAACCTGAAGGTGACTATTTGGCACGCTACGAGGATTGAAAATAACGTGGACAGAAGTGCATTGTGTCCGGCGGAAGGCCTTGACGATGGTGAAATATATTTGGAGGACAAAGAATTTTTGAAAAAATGCAAAATGTTCTTATTTTTTGGAGACATTTTTCATGTCACGGTCTCTAAAGAATTGTATTGCCATTAATTGAAATGAAATGAAGAAAGAAAAACACATTCCTCTTCCATTTCAATTTGGAAGACTGATTCTAAGGAGTATGATGTAACATTATATCCAAATGTTATCATTTTAAACAATATCGTTATTTTCTCATTTGAATTAATTTGGAATACAGTAATTTTCTTTCCTTTTGCCTTGTATGCGAGACATTTGTTCAGGATTTGTGCATCCTGGATATTATTTTCCAATGAGTAACATGCTTAACACTAACACTTACTTGTACTTTTCATGAGTTTATCAAAGCTACTTCCCCAACTGCGAATCTCCTCTAATGACGGCCTGTAAATCATAAAGGAGTGTACATTAATCGCCACGAATGATGCGAGCATACTCTGTACTCACTGTTCTCCTTCGAGTAGTAAATCTGAACAGCCAGGATCACGTTTTGTGGGCGCATTGTCCTCCGCATTTTTCAACGCCAAGCTGTAAAGAAAGATTAAAAGGGCAGCATTAATCGCGGTTCAAATCCGTCTCTAGACCGCGTCAGTACAACACACTTAATGGTAACTGCATTCAAGAAAAGCCAAGGCATGTTGGGGTTTCCGATGCAATCGAAACTATTTCCCGTTTCAAGTAAACCCCTCTACATCAGAGCACATCGATTCGTGTAATGAAAACGATAAACACATTTGTGTAAAAGATTCCTGTTACCCCCACCAACATAAAGGCGTTATCTGACGAGCGAGTTCGAGAGCGTGGCGTGAGCGTCTGTTATCGAAATGAAATTTCGAGAGCCTGTGCTCGATTACGCTTGTGTGTTTCATGTTGGTTTGTCATGGCTATAGGATTCAATTCGACATCAATAACAAATTGCAAAATAGCATGAGTCACTGAATAGATATTGAACTCGAACACTAAATGGAACACCAGCCGACTCCAGCTGTGGCAACAGAAGCAACCGGCTATCTTAATTTCTAAATTATTTATTTGGGTTGTTGCGATTGATTCTAGAGGAATAGTAGTAGCCCTTTCGTTAGGGAGGAATGTTGAGGCCGAACAAACTTTTATTGTAATTGATTTAATACGATTAAAAGAGTATCATCGTCTGTTATCGAGGACTGGGATCTGCAACCAACAATACTGTAGAAGCAGCAAAGGCGAGGCCAGATTTTTCTCCACACTTAGTTGTAAATGTTGATAAACGTATATTGATATATTTGGCTTGTTTTGTTTTATCAGCAATTAGCAATAACGATTTGTTAAATGAATTTGTCTATCAGTAGTTTAACAGATAGTTGGGGATGGCTAGAGGTACCGCCAGCCATTTACGTTATCGGATTGTGCCAGAAAAATAGAATGCAAATGGGACAATGACAGTTACATGATGGTCGCTTTTTGTGAGGACATATGAGAGGGAGATAAGGAGGATGTAGCAACTGAAAATATTTTTTCGAATAATATGACGGCAAAAACCAGAGATGCACCACCAACAACCGCAAAAAACAACTAGCAAGAATTGAGTGAAGTGATGGTTTTAAAACAATATTTTTCTGCAATTGAGAGAGAAGGACAGTAATTTAAATTGTTGGATGCTCTCTATGGTGAGGTAACTAAATAGAAAAACGCCATTTTGTAAAGAATCTTGATATCTTCATCAAACACGCGATGTTGCTGAGATAACTCTTCAGTCATCATGTCACATTGGTCACCGAAATCAGCACGATTGGGTGCGCAAAGCAATTTTATTAACGCATTATATAAACATTATGAGAAGTGTCCTGCTTCTTCATATTGATCTTTATATTCCATAAATAGAATATAATTGTAGGTGAGAACCCACGGCTAGGATCATGACATGTTTTAACAAAATCCTTTTTCAAGTTTTTCAAAACATTTACCAAATTATTGTTTCTTCTTATTAATTATTTATTTTTCAATTGTAAAAATAAAATTCAATTATACAAATAGTAGAAATTCACAGCTACTTTTTGATAAATTAATTTCATCGGAAACAAGTTTGTTGCTCCTCTTTTATCACAAAAATACCAAGTGCGACAATAAAACTAATTTTGTTTACGGTCTTAAACAAACCAAATTATTTGGAAAACAGATGAAAGTGACATCAAGACTATTACATTTCTTTACCATAACAAGATAACAATATTTCAATTTTCAATGAAATGTTTTTTGACTTAATTTCAACAAAGTCATTCTAGGCGCCTTGGTAGCCAATTGTGCTATGGCGACATCGCCAAGAAGTTACACCTCCGATACAGTTTAGAGCGGAACTATCAGTTCCATAGCTCCGACGATTGGTTTTCAAATCTTTACACTTAACAAACAAATGTTATTACCGATTAGTTAGCTCATGTATGAGGAGTGTATAATAGCAAAGAATTGTAGTCTGAAATATTATAAATCTGACAAGATATAGTTAGAAATTAAGCAACATCCAAGAACCAATGGTCTGCTGATGCTGATGGCCAGGTACTAAAGTCGGGAGTGAAAATGTCACGCTGTCAAAGTAAATAAATATAATGTACTATTAGTGAATATGGTATAGAATAGTTTTATAAGACAGTATGGCAGCATGACATGATATTTTATTTTTTCAATTAAAATTAAAATTAAAGTTGAAATTAAAATTAAATTTAAAATTAAAATTAAAATTAAAACTAAAATTAAAATTAAAATTATAATAACTAAATCTATTTATAATAATATAATTGTAATAACTGTAATTTAAGTTTAATTTTATAAATGTGAACCGTAAACATGAGAAGAATACTATAGAGAAATGAACTCGTACTGAGTTCCAAAAGATAAAATGTTTCATTAGTATAATATGTTCAAACAGATTTGTATTTTTTTTTTTGTGATAGTGTCCGATGCCATTATGGTTCCAGTCCATGTTATTTACCATATATTAGCTATATGAAACCTACTCACTTGTTTTATTTATACAGTCAACAATACAAATAACTCGATGATCGCAATTAACGATTTCTACCTTCTTAAAGAGGACAAAAGTTAGGAAATTGTTACAGATTTTATAAAAATTGCACACTAAACCGTCGTTAAGGTAAAACTATATTGGGTAACGTTGAAAATCTTTGACTTGTTGTCTTTTTTCTCGAAGCAATTAAGACGACGAATGTTATTTACGAAAATCGAAATCGAAAATCGTATGGGGTGCCAGTTGTAAACGGTCATTGATAAAGTCGAATTGCTGTTAGTACAAATAAGTCTTTGCCTTTTTTTATTTTTGCCTATTATGTGTTACTCAAAATATTGCTCCTTCCCATTTTTCCAGCAGTCATGACTGCCACGTCGATAAAAAAAAAAACTTCATTTTGTACTGCTACTATCAAGGAATCCACCTAATGTTTGGTTTCCTTATATGAAGTAAAGAAGTGGTCAGGCAGGTGATGTGATCAACGATTGGATCACGTGATCATCGGAAAAGGCAATGCCGGGTGAATAATGCGGATGGAATAGAACTTCCCAATTGAGGGTTTCTAAGTAGGTTTTGTTTGGAGCCATAACATGTGGATGAGTATTATTACGCAACAGAATAATTTTGTCGAGCGTTGAGTAGGAGTAGGACGGGTTTTTTGAGTGCTTGAGTGCTCGGCTCAATCTGATCATATAATTTGAACTCATATAGTATACAACAGGAGTTTTTTCCATAGATATCCGGCTTGGCTGTCAATGTTTAAGCATGGGCACATGGTCCCATAGGTCCGTTTTTGATAATTCCTTCCCCCCCATTCCGAATGTAACAACAAGTTCTTCTTGCGTTTGCCATCAATTTTCCTTCAATTGTTTTCGACATCAAACTTGCCATCCTTAAACTTCTCCCACTTAAAATAGCCTTGCCATATACATACATACATACATACGTCCACAATCAATTTTCTTCATATTCAAGGAGTCAACCAAAGGTCTCTCTATCGCGGTTATTCGACACAAAACTTGACACTTTCGCACAAAAAGAAAACCAACCGCAACTTATTCTATAATTCCATTAACCACAATTTACTCCTTCAATGTATGTTATTTCATATAACTGATATGCGTTGCAGTTTGTGCATTGAGAGAGAAAAAGAGAGAACTTAGCAATATTAAAGAGTGTGTTTGTCAACATCCGTGTATAAGTAAACATATTAGTATGTTTTGATTTTGTAATCATCTACAATTTTTTTTTGTTTATGAATAAAAGTCAATACTTTCAAAGTGAAAGTTTCATACATAGAATTATGAGGTCTTTAAATCCTTAGGGAAAAATTGACATGGGGGGGTAGGAATTGAGAATTTGAGAAATTTTTTCGTTGGCCTTTCATATGGAAAGATAAGAAAGACAATATTTCTAAAAGCCTCCAACGCCAGCCATTTGAAGTGCAATTATTTCTCTGAGTGAGTACTTCATTCAATCTCTTACATTTGCATATGAAACTTGACGGTTTTTGCTTATCAAACTAAGAGAAAACAGTTCAGAAATAAAAACAATTTACCTTGTATGTACGTTTGCACGTGTATACAGTAAATTAAGAGTGTGTGTGTGGGTGTTAATGTGTTCATTCCGTTTGTATGGTAGTGGATATTAGCAACATTTTGCTGTTGTTGCTATTGCTGTGGCCGATGTTGATGCATGTTACCATAAGTATTTTTATATGTTAATGGCTACCTATAAAGCGCAGAAAACCACCGGCAACAACTACTATTAAAACGCTCACAGAGTGCAAATTGTTTATGTTTATTGTTCGCCTGACATGCTAGATGGGGAGAAGGAAGGAGAAGAAGGACAGTGTGGCAAAAGTTGGGAACGCTTTGGAAATGGGCTGTCGATGGAATTACTTGCTAAACACCCCAATTCGCACAACATACAAATGAAACGAATAAAACCCCGGATGCGGGTGCGGGTCGTTTTATATCGCTTCCGTCGATTGCTGATGTTGATGATGTGATATTGAAGCGACACCGCACAAAGAAAGTGAATAAGCGAAAAATCAATTTTTCACCAATGGCATTTTGATGCGTTGCCATTGTTTTGCTGTTGCTGCTGTTGTTATCCCCGTTTGACAATAATTATTTTCAATTAAAATTTAGTTTTTCTTTGTCAATGGAATGGATTTGTTTTTCTTCTTTGATGTGCACTTACACACACGCATACAAATACACATACCTGTGTTTCAGTTTGGCGACCACATTTTTCCACCTTTCGGCCATATTGTTAGCATGCACAGGCCAACAGCGAGCCTGTAATATTCACAGCTGCAGCCAAGACTGCTACGATATTTATTTGTTGGTTTGATTTGATTGTAATTTTGTTTATGATGTTTTTTCTTTTCAACTTTGTAGCTGGATGTGGTGTTTTATCGCAGTACTAGAATATTTTCACTCGATCTATTTCATTTTTTTTTAATTCATTTTAATTTAGTAAAAACGCAGTTTTTTCTAGTATCACTTTTATAATTATTCATTACGTTTGATTTTTTTTAATTGAAATACTTTGTTGTTTTGTGACCGACCATGTCTCGTTTATGCTTTCGATTACTACATTTTGCAGATCCATTTGCATAGCTCTCTGCTGTCAATATATAATATTAAAATTTATGAGATATTTCTGTGTTCTTGACGCCTCGAAGCACATTGTTTTCATCGGCTACGCTTTGGTTGGACTGCTAATCTCTTGAGAGATCACCACCTCGTTGTAGTAGCATCATTTCTCCACATTGTGCATTTTTTCTTGGATTTTCAATTTATCACTTTTTTATTTGCTTAAATAGATGAATATTTATTTCGTATCTTAAATCATCTGAACATCATGTACACACGAACACACATACGCACATGTTCCAAGTGCTTTCGGTTCATTTCGCTTTAGCATTCGTTCTGTTTATCGTTTTGTCTTCGTCTTCTTGATCTTATTTGCTGTAATTAAAAATTGTTTGTGTGTAAAACAATTGCCCGATTACAACATTCGCCACGGGGTCGCACATAATGTAATCATGTCTATGTGGAATGTGGAAATTAAGTTATTTTTCTACTCGAAAATAAACGGAAAAATGGGCCTCTCCAAGATTTTCAATGATTTATATGAAAATGTAATGGAAAAAATAGATTGCACTATAATTGTGGAAAAATCACTTTCAAAATTGCAACACGAACTTAAGAGTGCACTAGATGCAACTATTCTTTTCCCTGTTTTTTTGGAAAGCTAAATATAAAAATCGTATTGAACTAATGGTTTATCTTTTTTCGAAATTTAATACATATAGCAGTAAGCGCTCGAAGTGTTACGAACTTCACGCTGCCAAGCGGCAGTTGAAAAAAGTCACTGAAACGGAATTTGTATTTGGCGCTACAATGATGCTGGTAGCGTCAAACAGCACCATGGAGGGGTACATCCAAAAACAGCAACAGAATTCAGCGTAATCCGCTACAAAGCACAGTTCAATTGGCGAAGGATTTCAATGTGTTGCTCGTACATTAAAAAATGAACTACGATCGAAGGACTACAAATAAAGAAATTTCAGGATACAACACCTGCACAAAAAGCAGTTTGCCTAACAAAAACAACAGCGTAAAGACACTCGCACATTTCGTCTTTTTCGATAAAAAAAAATTTACGGTTCAAGAGTACGTAAGCAAACAAAACAATAATGGATGGTTAGTGATGGTTTGGACTGCAATAACTGACCCAGCACATTCACCCCTCATTTTCGTTGAGTGAAATCGGCAAATCTACCATTTAAAATGATGCTTTGTGAATTTGGTCAATTAAATAATTCGATAGAAACTATTGGACGTTTCAACAAAACTCGGCACCATCCCATGAAGCCTGCGAAATAAAACATTCTTTACAAGAATGTCCCCAGCTTCATTTCTACATAGCCCATTTCGGAGGCCAAAGCATCAACTAAAAGACATGCCTTAAACATTTATCTTTGCCGGGAATGGAACAAAATACCATCGGGAAGGAAGGAAGGGCCGTAGAATATCGTTAGGTTCGTTACTAAACCAAACCGCAATATAGAAAGACTTTTGATGTAAAGAAAATTCATCAGTGATTTTTGCTAAATCGGCCAATTTATATGTATGTTAACCTGGAGGGCGTAGCAATGAAATGCATTTTTATTCGTAGGGCTAAGATCATTAACTGTATGATGCGTAGCAAATTATGCTAAACATAAGGCAGTTGATTGAAAAGGGTGTAAATCTAGAAGTGCCTGGATTAGAGCAAGTAATTTGTATGGAAGATGCCAGAAGGGGTGTGGCGGTCCGTTTTTATTATAAGATGGTACTTCAGCAAACTAATTTCACTGATTTTATTGCAACTTAGTAATGTATATGAAAGCAAGAATTTATGGGCTAAAAAGGAAATTTGTATGGGAGATACCAAAAGGGGCGTGCTTAGTCCGTAATTGTAAATCAATTCAGTGGACAAAAATTCAAGTTATTGCAATCTTCCAAAGGATTTTGCGGAACTCGGCCAATTTGTATAGAATGTTGCAGAAGGATCTTGTCGATTTTCAATCCCCGGTTGCGATATGGCAAAATATTACGCTGTGTCAAGTTTTAAGAAGTCGCACATCAATTGAAGTATAAAGCAATATAGTATAAAAGCAATGAATATGAATAGATTAGGACGCGTTGAGTCTCCCCCAATACTTCAGATCCTTTAATAATTTTCAAAGAAATTCGAAGTTAAGTGGTTGCACAATTCGACACCCATAAACGCTACTAACATCACGACTTCGGGTAACTTTTTCTGATGTTAGTCCGAATAAAACTTCTAGAACTCTTACATTTTGCATATTTGTCCATTATCTCTATTATTAGTCAAATTATGGGACATTTGGAACCATTCCTTGTGAGGTTTGATATCTTTTCTTTATATATATAATTCTACTGTACGGGCGTTGTCAGTGAACTCCTCCTAAACGGCTGGACCGCTTTGCATAAATTTTTGCATATGCGTCTGGATGGTGCCCGGGATGGTTTAGATTTACAATTCGGTCCAATTGGACAAAGGGGCGTGGTACCTCCCATACAAACAAAAAATTAAAAATCAATTATTTCTGCTCCTGTTTACGGTATTTGAACAAAATTTGGTACATCGGTTTGGTGTACATATCTTAAGTGCTGCTGCAAATATGCTGCAAATTGGACAATGGGCAGTGGTACCTCCTATACAAACCACAAATTAAAAAGCAATTATTTCTGCTCCTGCTAACGGTATTTAAACAGAATTTTGTATTTCGGTTGAGTGAACATATTTTAAGTTCTTCTGCTAATATAGGCGTTTCTTATTATAATAGACCGATTGGCATGAAATTGTGATAATTCGGTCATCATTTCGTTCATTGCGTTTTCCACGTAACATGATTTACGATAGCTATATTCACAATCATGTTATATTGCTAAGTTTGTGCAAAAAGAAACACTACTTTTTACTCATTTTCCATTTGAAAACATTTCTTACATTAAAATTATGTTAAAGCGAATAATGACGGTCAAAGTTTCAAAACAATATTTTATATTGAACGAAGAATGCCAGAATCACGCGAATTCAACTGGAAATTGCTTGAAGAAACACTAACACATTACTAATCACGTCCGTTTAAACAAAACAACGACGAAAGTGCAACGCTGAAAAAGGTACTCTTTAAAAGTAAGATTTTTTTTTTTTAATTTTGTAACAATCGGGTGAAAATAAATAAATTACAAGTGGAGATGTGCTTAATTGAACATGCGTCAAAAGTTCGTCCGCTCTGTAGTTAATATACCCGCCACCTTGGATTACGGTGCCTACGCCCTCTCTCCGCGCATAATATATTATAAGAGTATATTGACGTAGCTAATTTTTTCACTGAAATATGTGCTGTACTTGTCACCACATATTGCTTTTAAATAACGAACAAAGTTCAGGAAAATGTCGATAAATTGCGAATTTTTTCCAAACGCGATTTTTTTCGTGTATATTCAAAGTTTTTGAAATAACTCTATTGGATTTTCAAAACATTTCCGTTTTAAATCGATTTTCAATTAGTCTAATTACTATCGAAAAATGGCCATACAACAATCAATGGCAAGGTGATATTTCAGGTGATATTTCCTGTTACATCCGGAGGGATCTGTCTCAGAACTTAGGTTTGTCAGACATGTCGGTATAACAAGCCGTGTAGCAGTGGCACTTTAAAATGGAAAAAATCACACATGCCGCCGTGGTGTAAGAGGATCAGCATAAAACAATCAATTTTTGGAGAAAAACAGTTCCTGAACACGGGTCATTTTCAAGACGACAATGCGATCTCTCATACGTTGACCCAAACAAATGATTTTTTGAGCGGCCAAATCATTGTATTGGGGTTACATCAGCCATCTAGCCCTGATTTGGAACCCAACGACTCCTTTTTATTCGACAACATTAAATACAGGCTGATGCGTTTAAAACGTATGTTTTTGGAAAAATTGTTTATAAAACTGATTCAATCGCATATAAAAGGTTATCCACGTTCGTGGAGAGTATCTTGGAAAACAGTATTTGGTAGGAAATATTTTTATTTACACAACGAATTTGTTAATAGGCAGCAATTGCAATGCCACAATTGAATCGCTGGGAAGGCCCAAAGAACATATGAGGCCCACTGAGGTAATTCTTCCCTGTCTTACTGCAGAGATGAATAAGTTTCATTCCGACCAGCTGTGTTCCATCTATCTTAGCTAATAAGTCGGCGGGTGTGATTACGTGCCATTCTGACACATCATTTTGTAGTCAAAAAAACTAAATTATTTACTTATTATTTTTATATATTCGAAAGCCCGATTATTAACAATTTGTCTTTCTATTTGGCACTTAAATAAATAATCGTTTAAAGTTCCAGAACTGTTGTATGGATTTTTATGAACTTTTGTGAACGGCCACAGTGTAGTAAAAATGGTGTGATCAACTTTATTTTCAGTGAATAAATAGTAAAATCAGGCATAAGTGCACTTCGGGTGGAAGTCTATATGCTTCCTGTAAGGCGTACCACGATGTACCCTCATGATGAGACAGTATTCGGTGATTTTGGAAGAAATACCGGAGTTGACTTTTTCTGCAGGAGCAGATTAGCGTAAGTAGTTCATCATAAACATTTTATTAGAAGCTTATATAGGTATATGTCTACTCAAAGGAGCTTATGTTCGATTTTACTATTTTTTAGATTCTTAAAAATTTTGCAAAAAAATAACTGAATTTCTAATTTTTTGTCAAAACTGTTTATTTTTTTTCAGTTCCATTCCTTATACTAAGTCGTTGGAATTTCTTAAATTATTTTAACACCACACACTTTAGTGTACTTCACAAAAATCATAAATTGCGACTCTGTAAGAATATACTGTATATCAAGCCCTTCTTATGTTCCGATTTTCACACCATTAAAAACCATTTCAAAAACGTGCGTTTTCAAACACAGCATCATCTACTGGCATTTTTGTACACTATCAAAAACCATCTCCAAAATGTAGAATAAAATATGGAAAACGTGCGTTTTCAAACACAGCGTCATCTACCGGCATTTTTTTGCATTATAGACATACCCATCCAAAATTTAAACATTTTATATATGTAGGTCTCATAGAAAATGCAGGTGTAGATTTCAATCGGATGAACTGACTTATTTATACCTTCATCCAACGTATATTGTCAGGAGGGGAGTAGTAAATTGCTAAGTGATTTGGATTAAGACACAGTAAAAGAAATATTATAAATTACTGTCTTCTGCTTAGAAAATTATAAACTGGTACTGAACGTACTAAAAATCTGGAGCTTGCTAGATTGTACGGAATTATGCAATTGAATAAAAGATATGAACCCAGGCATTTATGGACTAAATTAGATTATTTGGTTGGTGGTTATCTGGATGATTTTTTCTAAAATTTCCAAACCTTACAGTGCAATACAATTGGCATGGTATGACAGATATCAGAAGTGGCATAGTTAATTTTTATTTTTATTTAGTTTTACAGGCAATGATAAACTAAGACAATAAACAAAAATCTCGATTACTGTACCTTATAAATAAGAAATTGCAGAGAATATTGTATTTTAGAAAATCGTCAAATTTGTATGGGAAGCACCAAAAGAAGTGTGGCAATGCTGTTCATTTTTACTGTCGAACTCTACTTTGGCAAACGATTAATGTGTACTAACTTCGACCAAGTTTAATTCAACTAAATAAAATATGTGACATGGTTTAAATCGGTTATTTGCGAGGTAGATACCAGAAGGAGTGTGGTTATCGGTTGATTTTTTCAAGCGTTATAAAATATTACAGTGGATGTAGGGAACGGGATTGGTCGAAATGATTAGGAACTTTCATTAAGCCTGCCAACCAGGAATATAGACGGACATCGTTCAATCGCTCATGAAACGGCCAAAAGATACTCGGTATTTCAAACGCATCTTTATGGCTTTTATACACCTTCGTTCCACAGGATTGTCATTGACGACTACTACGTGAATGGGAAAAAATCGACCGGCATATTAGAGAAGTCAATTTATGTAAATATCATCATTTGTTGCAAACTTTTCTCTATGTGGAACGAATCAAAAGGTTTTAGTTAAAAGATAAAAATATGTTGATATTTTTGTAATACAATTGGAACATTTTTAGGCCCAAATCTAATTACAAAGTTTTATTTTAGCCACGTATCACAAAATATTCCAACTAAGCTACAAATAGAAATTATTAATTCAACAATTTTATTCAGTTCATAACAGCTGTCTGCAATTATTACCGGACATAAATTTCACATCATAGAGTTAATAATAATAATTAATAATGTAATGCTTAATACAGAGTTTCTTTAAAGCCCCAATTGCAAAGTTTCCATGACTTTCCTGCCAGAATTATAAATAGAATTTCTTACTAACACCCATTTGGATGTGGCCACAACAACGTCACTGTTATAAACTTGGAGAGTCAAAAAACAAAACCCTCAGTCACTGTAGCGCAAAGACATGTAAACAACGGGGATAGAAAATATTCCAACGACTCATTCACATGCTAATGTTTTATTACCATGGTGGTCAAGCGAACGGGTGGCAGACTGTGGGCAAGTGTCTGTCTATCCTTGCAATGGTATACAAATAAACACTAATTCCAACACATGTATATACCTATACACGTGGGCCAACACTTTATGTACGCACACACACACATTGTTACTTCCCTAGAGAGAAATAAACTGATGAAAAATGCAACTCGTAAAGCCAAAAATCAAAATAAATTTCAACAAATAATAACAGCTATAAAGACAACCAAAAACCGGCATACGACACTGGCAAGGATGATGATGATTATGATGATAATGAATATACGTGTGTGCATTTGGCGCTGGAGGGGGTGTAAAAGGACAAATGAATAAGTTAGCAGGCTAATGTAAGAATTTATTGTGATGTTAATAAGAAGATGGATGTGACGACTTTTGAAAATTACTGTAACTTTTTTTGTTCTCGTTTTTATGACCTCTTTAATTATTCATTACAATGAATGAATTATCACACAAAGAAGCCAGCAGCAATATGTAAGTGGTGGTAGACAGTTGGTCACTGTCGACCTTAGTTTACTTTAATATGTTGGATTACATCAAACGGATAAAAGTAAAACTTCAATACAAAGAAATTTTGTGATGTTTAATTTATGAAAGACAAATATAATTACAAATTTTGAGCATGCACCCAAATACGGTTATTAGGTCGATTTTTAGCTACAAAGAGATTTTTGTTTTTAACTACAAGAGAACGCCCGTGAATTTTCAGACACATGAAATTTATGAATATGTTCGTTTTGCGGTGGCTTAGTAAATATTCATCCAACACCTACAAGTCAAAGGAATGTCGGACCGATTATCATTGATTGCCATTTTTTTTTATCCCAAATTGAACGATATGAACGTGGAAGATGTGTGTAGAGTGCTATACAGCAGACGTCATAATAGACATTCTGCACGAACACTTTCGAGGGCACAACAACGTCTCGCGGAGCTGATGCAAGATCGCGTAATTTGACCCCGCTAGACTTCCTCCTGTGGGCTTTTCCGATGTCGCTGGTTTATGTCAGTAAGCAGCGTTCAAACGATGACCTCAAAGTTAACTTTGCCCAGGCCATCGCTCAAATTCAGAATCATTGAAAATTAGACCACCGTACGAAACCGAGCGGACATTTGAACAATGTTATACAGGAGTAGGCGCCCGCACTATAACCCATTTTACGCTCCTGTACCAACCAAACGGAATGTCATTTTACGACGCAATTAAAACAGTTATCGAAATTGTTTTATATTTGGCTGGAAAATAGCAACTAACCATTAATAATGAGCGACGACGTTACGTTTTGTTTCTCTATCAGAAATTTACACGTTTAAATGATACTGGTAGCATCAAAAAACGCCACGAAGGTGGACATCCAAAAACGGCAACATTGCCAGAAATAGTGAGAAAAATTAAGACCATAATTCAACGTAATCCACGATAAAGAGCAGTTCAATTGGCGAAAATGTTTAATGTACCTACAGGTAGAATGCGGCGCGTATTAAAGATGAACTACGATTAGAACCCTACAAAATACAGAAGGTGCAAGATTCACCACCCGCAAGCAAAAAAGTCAGTTTACCTGGCTTGCCAGATGCAAAGGTGTTAAAACTTTTGCACATTGGTAACGAGCTCGAAAAACTATTGAATGTTTCAACAAGGCATCCTATAAAGCCCGAGAAATTCAACGTTTTTTACAAGAAAAATTCCTTTCTTTATTTCTTCACAATAATGACCACCATATTCCCCAGAATTATTTCCAATGGATTTTTCCGTATCGTCTATTTTGGAGGCCAAGGTATCAACAAAAAAACTTGAGAGGATCAATGTCTTGAAGATTGCTCTTTACTCAGAATGGGACAAAATACATTCGGGCAGCGTGTGAAGCCTTCTCGAGTATAATTTGACAAAATTACAGTATTTTTAATAGATACAACTTTGAGCGCCTACCCCTGTGTTCCATACATAATGACATACAACGGCCTTTCAGCTTTTTTTTATCACACATTGGTCTGCTCTATTTGGAAAACCCTTTAAAAGTCAATTACAATAGTTATATTTGATTTTTTTTTATAAAAATGAATTTTGTTGATCATTTATTTTTAAGTTTTATAATAAGAAAAAATAATTAAAACTTATTATTTTTTATAAAACGTAAAAACAAAGTTTATGAATTATTTGTGTTTTAAAATTCAAAAATAAAGGAAGAATAGGAATTGTAAGATTTTATGGCAAATCTTTGACGAAATCAATAGCAATCATTAGCTTTTAACGAACTATTTTTTTGCCATATGAGTAAAATTTTCAGTCATTGTTTAATGACTTTAATTATAATGCAAAAACCGATTTTGTAAATACATTTAGTAAATGAGTATTACTTGACTTTTTTGAAAACTAATTTTTGTACGCTTAGTTTTATTAGTAGCATCGAATGCAGAGATCAAGACGATTTGCTACAAATTTATTTTAAAATATTCATGAGGTTTTATAAAGCAAAAGGCAAATTTTTGACTAATGCCTTTAAATTCGACATAATCCAGGAAATATCCCCATCAGCCGAATCTGTACAGTAGAGCCGTTGAAACCACGGTGGGCTATTTAAAAAAAAAAAGGTTGTATTCTATTTCAAAGGCAGTCCACCTCGTTTAGATCACTCCTTATAAATCAGTTACGACAATCATTTTCGAGTTTTATAACAAAAATAAAACTGAATTTGATTTCTTAAAATCAAAAATAAAAATTATACAATTATTATTAAATAAAAGAAATCAGTTGCGAAATTTCCTTCTTATTTCCCTAAGTATAGGTAGTATCGAATACAGCCATTATTTGTTAATAATTTATTTTTAATTTTGCAAAGAAATCGAACAAACTTTAATATTCCTTAAATGAACTGTTCGTTTGTCAAATGCACGCATTCTTCTTACAACTCTTTTTATTATAATTTTTTCAAGACGAGCATCATTTGAAACATTAAATATAGATTTTTTTCAATGTTGCTCAAAATTTAAAAAAAAATTTGAAAAAATTTAAAATCTTTTGATTTTATGATTTGATCGGTGTTTGAAATATACCCAAAATAGGCTGTTGAAAAATCAGAAATCTTCCGGTTATCGAGTTAATCGAAGAAAGCTGCTTTTTGAAAGTACATTTTTCGTTTATGGCACCGACAAAAAAATTCACTTTTATTAGGAAAGTGACGTGATAAACGCGTCCGTTGCACAAATAATAGTAGACTCTATCTATCATTCTCTATTCTGCACTTTCAAATTGGAAATTTTCAACTGTTGCGAACTACATTTAGGTATGACAATGTATGAAATTCATACAATCAAAATATTCCACACCAGAGGCAAGTGCGCATTTAACCCACCATTATTTTTTGTCAGCGATATGAGACCAGATTTTGAACAAATCCAGCATGAAGATCTGTAAACACTGAATCCATTTTCTTCTTTAGGTATCTTTTTGAAAGTATCTCATTCCAAAATTCACTGCTGAGTTAAACAATTTTCAAACACCATATTTGGCGGATATACTTTTCGTATGGCAGTTGATGCAAGAAATTTCATTTCATCTGTTACATTACAAAGTTACAAGTTTTGTTATAACATCTATCGTTTGAGAGGTATAAACCATCGGACTTGGTAAATCAAAAAAGTACCTGCAATATTTATCTACTGAGTTTAGTTCCACATATATATCGCGTAAATGTTTTCACAAATTTAACGATCCACCCATTTCCGAAGCCATTATATAATGCAAATGTAAATAAATTTCAGAAATAAATTTATTTTGATGCTTGAAACTGTAAAATTTAATTTATGATAAGTTTGAATCATTTCGCAGATCTGTAGTAAATTTCGAGAAATAAAACCTTTTAAAAGGATCCATTATGCATATTATAAAATGAAATATTTGACAAGTCATTTATGATTCCATGACTTTGTATTTCTATTTATTTAATTTGCTGTGGTTCACAATGAAAACGAGAATATTACGTATATTATGTATTGGTATAAATAAAATTATAACGCATACAATGAAGAAAAGTAACGGTGCCATTAAAATAATCGAATATTATTTATCACCAATCTCTTGGCAACACCCTACTCGATTTAATATAGAAAATACCAAAACATCGCTTTGATTTCTAATACCTTAGAAAATTGGCGCCAATTTGTTGGTTACCGTAATGGAATCTTTCCAAAGTACACTATGCTATATAAAACTTTATTAATAAACAAAATATTTCATATATTCTTAGGCACGTTTGCTGTACATAAAAATACGGTTTTATTTCTTTGCGATTATTACATTCCTGTTCTATAAAAATCTTATAGTTGTAGGAGATAATACAGTCTTTATATCTAATATGGACACTCTGACTGTAGTTCACTTAGAAAAAAAACCAGAAGTAATTGAAATTATGGACTCCGACCATTGATCAAGTATCCCCTTATACGTCAGACAGTTGCTAAATTCTAATTGAGTAACCAAAATGATTAAAGTTTTTTCCTCCAAGCAAATCAATACGTATTTGCCATATGATAGCAATCTTTGAATGGGCTTTTCTGTGCGATAAATGTATTTCTAGCGATTTGTTCTACACAATAGGTGAAAAAAGAAAATCGGTTTGAAAAAAATGTACTCATAAGAATTTTACTACAAAGAAGTTTATAAATAGGTATGCTATTTCTAGGCACATAAAAATCGCTGCTAAGTGAAAAATCGACTTCTCATATAATTAACAAAGTCGAAAAGTCGACTTTTCTTACATTTGGCAAGGTCGAAAAGTCGATTTTCATGTATTTGAAAAAATCGAACGGAGGAATTGCGACTAAATGCAAATTTCCAAGTAAATACTTTTTTCGAATAACTCAAGGATCGGTTTTTTGAAAATGTCAGATATCCGAATACTCTAATCACACGCATGATACAAAATGCAAAAGCAATTAAGAATTTCGCCTTATAATCAATTGGCACATTCTACATATTACTCTGCAAATAAGGCTAAAACGACATGGACTATTATTATTTGTTTATTCATGGAACTTGTGTACGTTTTGTTCTGTTTCGAGTTTTTGTTTTCTTCTTGTCATGAATAATCAAATAACTCCACATTTTACCGAGTATTATTCTCTAATGCCCAAAACGTGACATGCACAATGTTGATAGTATTTTTTTTTTTACAAGTGAAAAAAAATTAAATGTTTAAACTTAATAGAATTTTTAAATGAATTGGGAATATTTGCGCATTCTTCCATCGTTTGCAATTACATTTGCAGGTGGGTGTCATCCGCCACCGAATGGTCAGTGTGTCTGTAGGGTGATTGTTTAATAAAGTGACAAAAAGTAAAACAAAACAAAACTAACATACAAAAAAAAAAAAAAAACACTCCAAATTATCACCACTGAGGCTAAAGGATGAATGTGTCACTAATACATTACGTGCGAATATGTATGAATGTGTGTGCAAGAGAACAAATTATTGTCTTATGTACAAGAGTACATAAATATTATAATCCACGTTGCAAATAATAAACGCATGTGTATATGTGTTAATATATGCATATATAATTACCAACTACACACATAAATGTGTGACCATACTTGTGCAAGGACATCTAAGTGTATGCCTGTATGTGAATGTATAGAAATGTCCCTGTGGGGACTTGGAGGCCAAGAAGTCGCAAAACAACGACCAAAAACCTACAAAAGGATACTTTATGATTTGCATACAATATGTGAGCGTAACGCTCGCGTCTACAAGTGCCAGCGCTAAAAGCGAGTTTTCAAACTCAAACAAATTGAAAACCAAGGGAAAGAAAGGACGACATCATTCAAATGTTGGTAATTATGTTTAATGAAACCTCAAAAAGCAGTTCAAGTGCACGACTCCAAAGAAATTAAGTTTTCTGACACACACAAACACTGACAAGCACGGGCGAGGAACACAACGCCCACATTGACGCCATAGATTACACGGAGACAGTCTCGTGTGTGTGCAAGAACTGAGCACGGTGGAGAATTTTGAAAAAATTTAAGGCAAATGTTAAATCTCCACAACAACATTAGATAATTTTAAGACTTACAGTGTCATAGTAAGTTTAGGCCTTGACCAAATCAAGAATTTGCTGAAGTCATGATCAGTATCCACTCGGTTTTAAAGCAGCGACATAAATCGCTTGGTTAAAAAATAATCTAAATTAAGGCGCAATAAAAGATGAGACATTTTAACTTCCTTAAGTTCGTTCCTTAACAATTACAGGCGAACAAAAATATCGGCCAATATGTGCGTGGTAATGCAGCCCATTTTCATTAACATGCGAACTTTAGTAAATGTCTGGATCCTGCTAAATTATAATGAATTTAGTGCAATTATATGAAAAATATGAATGTAGAATAATATGGGTTAAACTAAGTAAATTGTACTGGACAACCGGACCGTCCTATCTATTTTTTAAAATTTTACACAGCTTTATTATGTTATGTAATTGGCAACAATTTAAGAAACTGCAGTCTGTGCATTAGCGACTATTAAGGAAAAATTACATTTCCACAAATTGGTAAATTTATATGGTCCAATTGTTTGAGACGTATAAAGATACAAATATTTCGCTTTTATACTTCACACTTTCCCTGGTGTTTTACAAAATAAGTACATTGAAGCAATATCTATGTTACCGCAGCTTACTGATTAGAAATTACAGAAGTTAAATTATTTTCAGAAAATCGACCACTTTGAAAGAAGCTTAACGTTCTAGCATAGTTGGCAGAATGTCGTGCAACCACATATAGGATATGATAACGATTTGAATATATGGTTCAAATCGTTTCCCATATAGGAAGTACAAGAATGGGACTGGCCAGTTGGTCGATTTCTGTAAATTGTGTCGTTTATAATGCTGATACAATTTAGATTATTGCAGTCTGCGAATGCAGAGTTGAGTGGAACAAACTGAATTTCGGAAATGGGTTGATTTTTACGCGAGGTATCGGAAGAGATGGATCGATATAACCCATTTACAATCACCCGTTTCGGTCAAGAAAAATGTTAGGTCTTGATAAGTTTTAAAAAGTTTCATGTAGATTTATGGCAGTCATGGTGTTTACTTGCCAGCCAGCCAGTCAGCCAAACAGACAAACATTGCTTAATCGGCCTAAAAAGTTATGGCACATATTTGATCAAACGATATTTGGTACTTTAAACACTTGTTTCGGTAGAACCCCGACAAAAAAGAACTGCTCAGTCAAATAAGATGTATATTTCAAATGAAAGATAGCTGCGGGAGTAGAAAATTTGGCTAACTTTCGAATTTTCCAGTTATAAATTAGAGGTATCAATCTATCTCTAACCGGACCTTGCAAACTCAACAATGCATGATCTAGTTTAAAACACCTTCATTAAAATAGACTAAATTATACAGGAAGAATAAATTAATTCCATTTCATAAATAAATGTATAAAGCAGTTTGGTTGGGTGGTTTTAAAGGAGAGAAGGATCTTTAGGTAACTAAAATATGAAGCATCCGAAGACATCGGCAATATATTTGTACTATTTGTTACGTCGTAAAATTATCACTGACACTTATTTGAAATTACTTGCAACACTTGTTGAACATAAAATATGCTGAATTTTTAAACACGCTAGATATCCATTATAGGAAACTTTCCTGTACTTATCCAAAAATCAAAACTTTAATTGACTCAGATATCTGGAAGTCCTTGTGTATAACAATCTGCCATTTAAAATCTATTTTAAAAATTTGGGTGGATTTTAAACATTGTCTGATATTGATGCATCTCAAATGTTCAAAGCCGTATATAATGAAAGCTAAAGGAAGGGTAGTAAAGCCTTCAGCACAATTAATTAATCAATTATATTTTAGTTTCCACTCACAAAATAAATAATAACAAACGAATCTGAATTGGGTAAAAATATAGCGTTTCTGGAAATGACACCATGATATCTGGAAAAGTAGGTCCATCTTATAAAAAACTTTCAAAATCAAAATGGTCAATAATAGGGTTTGTTTTCGAAAAGTGGTGGCAATCGTGAAAAATTGCTTTTAAGTTATTCAAATCTCGATCTCGCTGTCTGGCGAACTAGTATCATTGGGATGTGAAACAATTAAATAATGCCTGAATTGAATGCGTACTTCATTGACAACTAAAGGATCTCATAACGAAGTCTATTCTGCAAGTAATTCAGTATTGAACATTGTTTGCAAAATCACCTTCGCTTTCAAATAGCTATTGATCTAATTTTAATACAACAGATGCATTTTATAGCAGTTCAACAATGTTTTTTTTTTTTTTTTTGTCAGCGGCTTGAGATCAAAATTTGAATTCTTTAAACCGAAGCAGGTTTTCTACGTCGGCGTTCACATGCAAACGAATTTCATGTGATGCTAATCAATAAAACATTTACTACCCTTTTATTATAAAAAATATTTATCTAAGGAACGTTCTCTTACACATTTTCCAGGTTTACCGGATTGGAAAATGTTCAGGATACTCGGAAAATGTCAAGATCTTTCGACAAAAAACTCGAATTGTACACTGGAGAATATATGTAAAGCACGGGCATGGCGATCTTAATGCCACTTTTATTTGTGATCCTTTAATAAATATCGATCATTTTGCTGATTTTACTAACTTTCACAAACATCCTTTACGTGTTTAGAAAAATGTCAAATGTGTTTTGGTTTGTCAATTTTGTTAATATAATTTTGTCTTCAGAGGCGCCCATCTACATTCTGCCGCAATACTTGTCATGTGATAGCGTTTGTGTTGTTTGCAAGGACACGCCATTTCTTTTGTGACATTTGCGGGATACTTTGCACTCTATTGTTCGGCTGCATGCTTTTAGTGTTTCCCCTTTACATGGCAGTAGTAGTAGTAGTAATAGTTGGCTACATTTTTGCCTTGGCGGAGATGTCGCCTTAACGGTTTATTTTTTGTGTCACCAAAATCCTTCTACAAATACAAACTTGAATTCCTTAAATAAAAATCTCGTTTTCTTTGAGGGTGTGTGAATGGTAGATTTGTGGGTTCGTAAATTACCTTAATGGAGGCAAATATGATAATAAACCTTGAAAAAAAAGTTTAATACTTTCTTCAGAGTCAGTTCACCCTTTGTCTAGAATAATAAAGATAAATATGCAATTGTATGATTCATACACATTTAGATCCGATTCTTTGTGAAATATGAGATGATTTCGTCTTTGTTGAAAGCAATTTATGTAAGCGTGTACAGTAATAGCTGTGGCACAACCGTAACACAGTAGAGGAATAATAACACAATTTCCACAAAACGTCAAAGGAAACGGAAGTAATGTCCTCAGAAATAGTAGTAATTTGTGAAAAGCATAAGCAATAAGAAAAATTTCCATTGCATTGCCGACGTTATTGAGCGTAACAGAAACGTACAGTGGTTTCTATTAAGTGGTTTTAAAACCGCTGGTCAGGTCAGGCTGTCAGCTGTTAAGTACCTGTCATCTGAAGTGTTATTTATTTAGTGAATGCTTTGCCATTTACGAACATGGATCGTGATTCAGCACGCCCGATTTTGGCTTTATTGCATAAGAAGTTTCCAAACAGCGTAATTTCATATTTTGGCGACGTCGATTGCCCACGAAGAACATGCGATTTGTGCGGCTACGTCAAAGGCCGTGTTTACAATGTATAGTTATATAAATTATTTATTTCAATAATTTCACCTTCTGAAGCAGCTGGGTTTGCACATGTCATGTCTTAGAGGGAAATCGGAGTA
This sequence comes from Philornis downsi, assembly GCA_019455685.1. Classification (NCBI taxonomy): domain Eukaryota; kingdom Metazoa; phylum Arthropoda; class Insecta; order Diptera; family Muscidae; genus Philornis; species Philornis downsi. The sequence goes on along the minus strand of JAHXMU010000057.1, from coordinate 2,212,086 downwards.
TTGATGAATTTGTTTTGTTCGTAAGGGTGATGCCTGCTTTAGATAGTTATCGTAGACGGATCTAAGTTATTCTCTATTATATATTATTTGTTTATCCGAATAAATGAAAAACCTAAGCATAATTATTTCTACTATATTTTGGTCCAAAGTAATCAAACAACTAACTTCTAAGAAAACACATTTTCCTACTTATTTGTATACTTAGGGCATTGAACATCATTACTAACGGAGACAGATTTCACCAATTTATAATGGACAAGTACTCGGCTCTTCGAATGCAATCATTTTTAATTTACTTTTATGAAAGTCATCAAAGGCATATTTAAAATATATTTTCAAATATTTCCTCATCGTCGCACGGGATGAACCATGCATGACCTTATCTAACACAACGATGACTTACAGACCCGTCTCGTTTAACTCTTCATAGAGCTTTTGAATGACCCTTGAAAGCATTCCAGATACATAACGAATAATCTGCCAAAATTTCGTCAGAATAATAGAAAACACTGAAGTTCACATGTACCGATGAGAAAGAAAGACTTCCGGTGCAGAATCTTTTCTACATAATTGCACAAATTTCGTGCGGAATTATGAAAATCACATCACACAATTGTACAGTCCAATTAATCAGTGATTGCAGTTTATAAAGAAGAATAATCTTCAAAGTAATGCTGAGTTCGATAAGCGTAAATGTTAAAAAAGGAATTCCTTTGAATCCCATGAAATACATTGGCAAAGCTTTCCACACTATCAATCTAATGTTATAAACTTTTGAACTTCATCAAATCGCGAGCAATGAAATAACAACACATTATATTATTCTTGTACCATATAAGTTTTTGGAAGATGTAGCAATATCTTTGGGTTTTCATCTGGAATGAAGTTGCCGAAAACATAACTTTTATAAATTTTGTTTGCAGTTTATTGAAATATTTGAAAACATTTAGCATTTAGAAGACATCAAAAAGAAAACATGTTTTTTGACATCATAAAGATACTGTTTACAGGAAATCCCTCGTTGGATTGTTACTTTTCAAGCGCTAATTATAAACTGGGATAGTTTTAGTCTTCTAAAAGGGTCTAATATTATTAACATTTTTCTTTTTTTAATAAATAGAACCCTATAATTTTAATTTTACAGGTTCAATTTTAACTTAATTTTCAGGGTTTCTTCCAAATGACTATATAACCATATTTTCTGCTTTGGAGTACTATTCTGGTAGCACCATCTTTAATAAGATGTATTTTTTTATACCAATAGCATATGTACCAACTGCTGTCTTCATATTTTTAGTAGTTCACGAAGCATGGCGTGACATATTTATGGTTGTAGGTGGTGTCCTAACTCTTTTCCCTATCATGACTTAATATGGAACATAACAATTTCATAATTGATAGCAATAGGATAACTTGTATGACAATCGGCGCGATACTTTGCCCAACACGAAGATATAGCTGTTCAAAAGTGAGGCATGTAGGCATGAGGAAGTAGTCCATGATATTCTCCTAGCCGCCGTAAACACTTTCGAAAAATATTATGACTATTTTATATATCTAGATTTCCCTAGTATTTGATCTGTATATTGATCTGTAGAAATATTTTTGATTAAGTAATCTAATTTCGAATTTTTTTACCCTAACTTCATTTCAATCAATTATAGCATCAGTAAGGGCAGAGGAAATAGTTGATCGAAAACAAATTTTGTCTGTATAAACTTTCTACATCAAACGCAATAGGAAGATCAGTCATTGAAACTGAAGATTAAATTTTTAAAGCATGTTACTATGTAAGATAAAACACTTCCAAATGCCAAAAATTAAATAATCTCACTTAGAAATATTAACAAATTTGATCAAATAAGTTGAACTCAAATAAATATTAATGTGTATATACAAATTGTACATAAGGAAATTTAAAAAAATCAAGGGATTTAAAAAAATATCCGTAATAAGATCTTTACGAACAGCCTCCTTAACTATGATCTTCTATTGGTCGGAAAAAAGTGTCAAGTATCAAGTCGAAAAACATGCGTAGCTGTACTCAAAGATAACTATTCAACACGAAATAGCTACAGTGAATCCACCAAACTATCTCAATTACCGGCCCCGTCTTTGTTACATTGAAAAGCCTTGAGATGAAGTTCTTACCGAGGGTCTAACATGCCTCTTTCAATTACACTTCTTTTCGTATCGATCAATCTTATGACTAAAGTTATCAAAAAGATTTTGTTTTCAAAAAGAGATCTTTATCGTAAATATTAAATTTTTGAATATAATTAATGGTACGCGGAATGGTACAGGAACATTTAACCTATGAGTTCGTATGGTTATTTCTTCAAAAAGTAGCTAAAGACAACAAAAATTGCAGTATTTTATCGTTGCTAAGTGGAATTTTCAAAAAAAAAAAGTTACTATAGATCCAGCGATAAAATATTTTAAATAAAACAAGTTCAAGTAAAATTAATTATGGTTGCGACTAGAATATAAACATGTGTTTATTAATGCTACAATAATGTGACAACAAGAAATACGCACAGATTTTTTGTCACACTACCTACAAGAAGACTCGACAAAAGAAATGCAAGCTATCCTTCTTGCTAGAAACCGATTTTTATCTCACTTCATAGTAAATGTTATTGACAAAGTTTAATCTCATTCACTCTCTTGTTAAAACTGATAAACGTAGTGGCAATTGACGTTTCCCAGTTCAAGTTGTAGTGGATATCCCCAAAATTGTATTAAAAAACTAAATCATCAAGTTATATAGGATTAACGATTTCGCGAATTCCGCTTTTAGGAAACAGGGAAAATTGTGTATGAAGGCAATTTCTTAACCACATTTTCCACCTTATTGGCAGCTTTTAGGAAAATTACCTGTAAAAACAGAAAAAAACGAATTCTTGTAATCAATGCGTTTTAAAATACACTTCAAAGGCGATCTGGTCATTGTGGCGTATGCGTATTCTATAACATCGCCCGTATAAAACTCATACGCCCCGCATAAAGCTAAAGAAAACTGAAACACAGAAAGTAGGATGACACTATCCAGTCTCCAAATAATGGACAGTTTATTGTAATGTAAAGAAGAAAAAAAAAAACATAAACATAAACTGTTTCCACAGTCTTAAAACCAAATATACACATTCATTACAGCTGTATACTATCAACTCTGTGTTTGCTTCTTCTCCACTGATAAAGTATTAAATATTAATTGTTTCAGATAATTTAATTACAAAACTATCATAATAAAAACCAAATACACCTTCATTGCATTAACTAATTAGACATTTATAGGAAAAAGCAACACCGCACGTAAAAACAAAACAGTATTTTTATAATAAACCTGCCATTTCCAATGGCCTTCTACAAAGCGACTTAACGAATTTCATTGAAAATACTTCGTGGTTAAGAGTCTAGATCAGATTGTGCACTAATTATCGACGTCATTTCATCGTTCATAATAAATTATATCAATGGAGACATATACGTATGTATATAAAATGTAGGCAATATTCAAATATAGCGAATTATCTTACAAAACATATATGATAGAGATATTGCATCCATGCAAATGGATCGACCAGGCTTAGTGATTTCGTTTCCACAGTTTTCTTTGAAATTTGATTATATTTACTACTAATAGGAATTAATCTTACTAAAAATTGGCATTGAAACATACATTTTCATATATCTTCAATAGATTAGGTCCATTTCCATTTTCTTCGGACGCCTTTTTCAATGACATTGTATCAGATCTGATGGCGCAATGTATTTAAAGGTTCTGTCAAACTTTGCCGCTGCCCACATGTTGAGATAATGAGTGATAGCTTGAATGATTTGTAATTTAAGTAAAACTTGCAGATAACATAAATCAATCTTGCGACCGAAATTTCTGGCCATGTTTCATACGTGGGATGTGCAGCTCTTCTCAAAAATGCAATCTGTATTTGTCAGGAAACGCTTCTAAAGAGACCACACAACATCCTATTCTTGAGCAGGCCAACGGACTGTACTTCGTGATATAATGGTCATCACTGGCGGGAAATCCCACATTTTTCTTTTCCTCGTTTTTAGAAGATTGCTTTTGGGAGACTGTATTAGTGAAAGATAATATTTATTTCAGTACCCTTCGCCATAGGATGGAATATACCAAGTTTGTCATTACGTTTGAAACAACTGTACATACTAATCTATATCCTTTTGCATATCTGTTTACACTACGATTACTTGCTACGAACTTCTTGAGGTAATAGATTGACATATTCCGCAATTGTACTTTTTTTTAACAATTTCACCATATAATAGTTAACTAAAAGCAAAATACGGTGGAAGTTGAAAGAAATGGGGAAGAAGTATTCCACCTTATAAGGAATCGTCAATACTGTGGGGACAATTACTGAACAACACTGAAAGAGTACGAATTTTCTATAAAAAATCAGCTTAACACATCAATATGTATTATATGAAAATAGCGAGTTTTTAATATGGCTAATCTACATCGCCATGAAACTAAGAGTTGAGTAAAACAGAAGCAGCCGAATCGAACAGTAGGAAAAACGTACACATGTGAAATATTCAGTTATAATTTTTAATCTTCTATATATATAAAAATCAATTGCTGTGCGTTAGTTTCGCTAAAAAGCTCGAGAACGGTTGGACCAATTTGGCTCATTTTGGTCTTAAATTATTGGTAGAGTAATCCGGAAGGTTTAAAAGGTTTTATTTGAAGTGATAGATGGCGTTGGAGATGAGATTTTTGCAATTAATTTTTTTTACCACATTAACATTGAATCTTTGAAGGCAAAACAACGTTTGCCGGATCAGCTAGTACTTCTATAATTTTTCCCTCAATTAAAAGCAATATGCGATGGTAGTTGACAGAAATGGATAAAACCCATCTCAACTCATATAAATTATTTTTTAAATTGTAGGGCATGGTTATTGGCAAATGTAAAAAACTCGACTTTTCGCTCGAAAAATGTTCGAACTCCATATACGAGGCCGGTCCCAAAATTACCCGGTGACAGTAGTTTGAAAAATTAGACAACCCTATTAGACATATGTTTTAAGTTTCAAGGCGCCACGTTGTTTAGTATTTTTATTTGAGCCATATATTATTTATTTAAACGATATCAGTGAATTTCTAAATATGGAAAAAATTGGTCACTGTTATGTAATTCAAAATTTCCATTAGAAAGGTCTTAGTCTTAACAATATTACAACTGAGCTAGATTCTAATCTGGGGAAGTCTGGTCTATCGTTTGTGACTGCGAAATATTGGTAGTCACAGTTTCAGCGTGAGCTAGCTGAAATGATAGGCTTTTCAAAAAATGCTATTCATCGTATATTGACCGAAAATTTGAAGATGAGAAAGCTGTGCGCAAGATGGCAAGATGGGTATCGCAATTGCTTTCAATAGAGCAAAAACAGTGTCGTAAAGATGTTTCAGTAGAGTGTTTAGCAGTGTTTATTGCGGATGTTTCACCCCATTTTCGTCGATTTATAACCATGGATGAGACATGGATCAACCACATCACACCTGAGACAATAGAATAGTAAAAGCAGTGAACTGGAAAGGAGAATCGTGTTCAAAGAAGGCGAGGACGGTTCCATCTGCACGCAAGGTCATGTAGCCTGTTTTTAGTGTACGCATGGGAATTTTTTATTGTTTCATCAAGACAATGCTCCAGTTAACACATCCACTATTAAGATAGCCAAAACTAATGAATTATAGTTCGAATTGCTTTATCATGCACCTTATTCGTCAGATTTAGCTCTCTCCGACTGTTTTCTATTTTCAATTTAAAAAAAATGGCTCGGTGGTGAAAGGTTTGCCAACAATGAGTAGGTAGAGTCTGTGGTTGATGGCTATTTTAAGGAATTTGACAGTTCGTACTATAAACAGGATATAGAAAAAGTGTATCGAGCTAAAAAGAGATTATGTTGAAAAATGGAAAAAAAACCTTTCTAACCTTTTTTGTGCCCTCGAACATTCCTCATGATCCTGTGGGCTGCAAGTTCAAAAAGTTAGAATTTTAGTCTACAATTTAGGACAATTTATTTATCTAAGGAACTTCACTTTTAGAAAAATTGATTTTTTAGTGTTTTTTCTCAACTACTTTGTTGTGGCCGTGGCGATATGATTAGTACATGCGATTGTCATGCAAATGATCCTGATCGACTCGGTTTACTTAGCGAACACTATGAACAGCCGATTAATTGACAGACCAGAATTATAATTTAATAGTGTGCCTGTTCAGCAAGCCTAAAAATAGAATGCCTGTAAAGTCGATGAATGTGAGAATACATTTTCGCACCATATGTCGTCTTGACACGAATTTTCAATCCGCCACATCGTGACATTGTATCGGATGGCACGCACGTAAGTCGATAGGCCAATTAATTCGCAGATAGTGCCAGTTTGGTTTGGATTTTGAAGTGAAAATATCTTTTCGGTTAACGTTGTGCGCTACAAAGAGTTGATTGAATACATGTGCTTGGACGATTTATGATCCAGTGAAAATTAATGAGCTGTTTCGGAAAATCGAGTTAATGGGATATGAGCTGCTGCTACTGCCATATGAATCAATTCGCGTTTATAATATTTCGGTTTTCTAACAAAACCAAACAAAATGAGTTTTGTTAGATTTATTTCATTTTTAGAAAGGTACCTGTAATTAGGTCAACCCTATTTATTATTTTTTATTTGCTCCATTAATTTTGTTACACGATTTATTTTTGGTAATTGACACTTTTAAATAAAAGGTCAGCGATTTATGGTTTCTTTGGATGCTAAAGCCGGAGTTAGGAATTCTAGAATTCTAGAAATTCATGACTTTAGTTAACACAATTCTTACTGTTGCGGACCACTGTGTAACATCAATTGTTTGTAATGTGATACTCATTCATCTACCATTTAAATTCTGGAAATCTTTTAATTGCGATATCACTGCTTTTTCTATGACATGGATTTATCTATTTTTATGCATGCAAATACAATATTTTTTTTTTTATCATAACTTAAGCTTCATTACTTTTCAACACTATTTTCACGTTTGATAACAACACATTATTTCCTCCATACAATAGTGCAACTATTAAATTGCTGGATGCATTCATATTTTCCCAACACAATTGTAGATGTTAGATTCGCTTATTATTCAAACAGTTATTCAAATTTTGATTTTAGTTTCATTTGAAATTCTTTTGCCGCAATAACAACGGAAACTGTTAAGCAAACGGATCAAACTGCAATATTTATAAGGTCGTTGAAGAGACACGATGTCGATATTGATGATGGTTAGATTAAGGTTTGTTGCGTCGGTTGTTGCTGACAAAACCAACTTCAGTGACTTCCATTAGATACGAACATTCACATAAATTACAAGCCGACAAATGATTGTTAACCAACCGTAACGAAAGTTCAGGTAATCCAATTGCACCGCACATAGAGTTTTATTTCTAAATTTGAGGCGGAACTGCCATTGATTTCGTTAAACACAGGCCAAACTACAGAACGGAACGTATTACTCGTCGTCTAGTAACGGAAAGCGGCAAATTACGACTGAGGAGTTCCTTTGTAGAGTAAATGTAAAGCGGCGTATGAAATTGCTTCGACCTATGCGATAAAAACAAAATGTATTTTGTAGAGAATACCACAAAGCGTAAAGCTTTTCGCACATATTGCGAAACATGTGCTAGGTCCACACACAAATTTGTTGTTATTTCTCCAAAGAACAATCCAAACAAAAAAATTTAACATAAACAAATGAGCTTTTTCATTTGGAATTCCACAGTAAATATTTTTGTGAATGAATTTCCAGCTTCTAACAAAAGTTTTGCCATGAAAGTTAACTGTTTGAAAACTTTAAGCTACTAGAGCTTACTAGACATTGCCAGCTGCAACTAAAAAACTTGACAGGTAAACAACTGAATAAAGCGTTTAAGCGAAAGAGAGCCTATAGCTTTCGTAGACAGATACACTAAAAGTTTTGGCCATGTGGAATTATGGGAAACTGGAATTGTTCTCAGAGACAACTTTTTATGGCCTAGGCAAGTCATAACACATTGCACATACACTCTTTTTCTCACCACTGACATGGGAAAGAGCAAATGAGGGAGAAAATTCAGTGTATTGTGGAGATTATATTGAGAGAATTTATAAATTTAATGTTTATAAATGAGAGCACTACGCATAGTTTCATTAATCTGTATCAACATTCCTCAAGCAAGAAACCAACATAAATAAATACGAAAGAAAAATTCAAATCTCGAACATATGAATGATTGTCAATGCAATGAATACAAATGATTTTGGAGCAGGTTTTCGGCACCAATTTTATTCCTACCGAATAGTTTTTGGAAATTACATACATTTCAAATGATTTCGTAAATGGAAATGTTTCCCTATGGTAAATTACAACTTACGGCATGTATAATTTGATCGACCCTGACTTTTGGAACACCATACACGCGCTCACAAATATTTGTACACACCACCTACTCATTATTTTGTTTGGGCGGGTGCGGGCAGCCCCCATCCTCCACCCCTAGAACGCCACTTTCTTGAAATGTCCCTCCACCATAAGTACACAAACACCATATCGAACATAAATAATTTACAAAAAAGCATTAATGTGTGTCGGGTACGTACGCAATGTAGTAATATTAACTATTCAACAATCATTACGCATTTTTGTACAACGGTGATAATAGATTTAGTACATTTTCCGGTACACTGTAGAGAATACCTTTTGAAAGTATCTACAACAGTGAATTGGTTGCAAGTACCTTCTATGGAATGGTAATCATAACTGGAAATCGATTTTCGATTTCACGATCAATTTTTTCCATAATAATTTTCCAAATCAGTTAATCAAACATCCCGGTCGATGCAATTTCAGAATCAATTACATTTTGATCTTAGACAAGTCTTTTACATTAACAACAAATATGACATTTCATACCAAATCGAATAAAACAAGAATCTCAAATCCATCAAAATCGAATTTATAGAAATAAGTTCGTAGAACTATTACAGAGTAACAAAATATTGCGATTTTATGCAAAATATTACAATTAATTAAATGCCCATTTGACGGTAATTATAAACAAATTCTTAAAAAAGTAATTAAGTAAAATTAATATTTTTAAATGAAATCGGATTTGAAAAAAATAAAAAATGAAAAAGTTCGAACTGATTGTGATTACAACGCTTATCGTCCTCGCTAATATTTTCTACGAAAAACTATTGATTCTAACATTAACTACTCGGTCTGTTCCTCTGTTGAATTATTATCAAGCCTGCCCCTAAGAACAGATGTTTGCATACAAATCTCTTAAGTAGTCCACTGAGAAAAAACTTGCCAATACGAAGACATATTTGCGATTGTAAAGTTACCCAAAAATATTCCAACAGAGAACCAGAGTAGCCGCACAGAACTTAGAAATTGATCACAGCTTAAAGAATCTCACTTTAAACAATTGGGCGAAAAAATGTTAGGGCTGAAAAGGACAACTTTTTGGCTAACGAAAATTTCTCCAAACACTGCCCCTTTTCGGATGCAAGGACCTTCGTTCATAGAGTGTAATTTTGACGAAGAATTCACTAATCCAAGAAAGCTACAACGTTATGAAAGAACTTTATAGTACGGTTATTAATTTCCTTCATAGAAGACTTTTTTGTAGTTCAGCATTGAAAAATCTAAATTTAAAACTGAAGTACAAACGATGATTGTGACTTTTCTATATTAATTGGATTTAAATCGATTTTTTTCGCCCCGATAATCGATTTCATATTCGAAATATTAACATATTCGTTTTCAAATAGGATGGACCGATGTTCAAGTGAAATAAAGCAACATCCTTAAAATACACGGATCCGAAAATTCACATCGAATTTCAGGTTCGACGGAATTGGACGATTGCTCTTTTTTGGCATAGATCTGCAATTTCAGAAAACCCCACAAGAAAATTTTAACGGGGGGTCAAATCGCCAATTTTTGCCAAGCTGACGTCATCTTCGTGAGAGATAACCACATCTTCAAATCTTTTTAAAGAATATCCATTGCGGCGTTCAACTTCCGGCACGTAACACCTTTCTGCTAGAATCACATGTCGTCCGTGTCCACATCGACCAATTTTTGCCAAACGAAATTGATTATCAGTGATCTGTAAGGGTTACCGTTGATGGAATACGGACCAATGACCACTCCATATACGGCAATTTTATTTGCTAACAGAGTCATTCATCCGAAAATAAGCTTCGACGTTAGAGGCCTAGTTAGCGAACAAATGGCATTGTCTACAGTCGTTTAGTCTGAGTTACTGCCTGATGCATGCTAATTTATATCGAATTTAATGTTATTGAATGTCATTCATTCATTCATGAACGACAGATATTGAATTTTCGATGAATGAAATTTCGATGTATGGAAGGTCATACTAGAAGGATATGACAATTCCCTTCATTTTCAATTTTAGAATAAATTTTGCCGAGCGCATGATGTGAGCCAAATCTGACTGAGCTTTAATTATTATGCTTAAATTGGTTACTCATATGAGATGCACCAAAAGAGACGCAATTATTTGGTCGATTTTTCTCAAATTTTACAGAAAATAGTCAATCATACCATAGGCAGATGCGATGGCCTAGTAAATATAAATTAGAAACGAAAAATTGAATTTCAGAAAATAGTCCAACTTATATGGGAAGTACAAGAATCTCTCCCTTTTCCCTCTGAAGATTTTAAAAAATTGAGAGTAATTTGATAAAACAAAATATGAACCTAAGAAAATATGTATGGATTAAATTGCCCATTTATATGGACGACTAGAAAAGATAATCACACCCCGATTTTGTTCAAATGCTGCAAAGTATTATTAGAGATATCAGATCTAAAAATATTAAGCTATGCCAAGTTTCAAGAAGTTTCATAAATAGGCATGAAAACAGATTTTTTAGAAGAGATTTATTACGGGAGTTATTGTTAATAATAAAGGGTGGTAAAAATGCACCAACTTGTTAGTAAAGAATATCCCAAAAAAGCACAAGATTTGAAAAAGTGGAAACTGGTTTTCCAAACAAATAGTTCATGTTTTTGTGCATAAACAGCAAGATATGGATATGGACGGTGTGTAGTTGCAACGAAATATTGTAACACGTTATAATGCTTGAGGAACAATCCAACTACTCCACGAATTATTTCCGTCTATTATTTTGGGATGCCCATTATTAGGCTGACAGTTTTGATGAAATTTATTGAGCGACATCAAACTTTTCTTCACGAAACTTGTCAGTTTACGCTATTATCTATCGCAAAGTTGTAAAAAGTTATGACATAATACTCTTCGCCCAATGTTAAAACATCGTTATAATTTGCATAAAAATATGGACTTGTCGATATTTCCACGAATGATAGGGCAGTACCATGCGGTAAAAGTTAGATATTATATATGTATACGAGTATACATGTAGGCGCTCTAGGTGTTACCAATTTTAAGCTGTTGTACCAACCGAATGACTAATGACAGCGCGCTCATTTTGTAACAAGAGTCAGTCTGTTTCGTTGTTTGCTAGGCTGCTGAAGCATATCGTTTGACGCCGCAGTTAAGAATGTTATCGAAATAGAATTTAAACGCAACAGTGTTATTGCTTTGTATTTTGCTAGAAAATGGCAACCATCCATTGTTAATAAGTTATGACATTTACGTGTAAACAAAACGTCGTGGACAACCACATTATCTGAAATGGTTCAAAAGATTGATTCAATCAAAGACAAAGTTCAATTCTATTGGGGACAAATATCCATGTGTCTGCTCGTAGCATGTTAGGCTTATTAAAACTGAACTACAATTGAAGCCCTATGAAACAAAGACGTTCACAAAAGGCAGTTCACCGAGCAAAAGCAAATGCGTTAAAACACTTGCACGTTGATGGCGAGCTTGAAAATGTGGTCTTTTTGATGAAACATTTTTAGAGTTCAGGAACATGTAAACAAAATAAAAAAATCGCGTATGGTTACATCAGAAATTGTTCTGCGAAAACAAGCGCCTGCATCAGTGATGATTCGGACCGCGCTTAATGCCATAGACTGTTCATCAGTGAATAGGTCGGATAGGTAAATCAGGATATCTGCCGTGAAAAGATTTTAAACGATGATTTATTACCTTGACATATAAAGAAATCGCTAAAGACCATTAGATGTTTTAAGAAGTCCTGGCACAATCCCATAATGTATGACAAGGGAACTAAAATGTTTTACATATTCGTAGCACAACAAATTTCACAATGGGTTGCTGAGGAAAATAATCCTATATTTTCAATTTCTAAAAGTCTCTTTAGAAGACATAAAACGTTCTATAAGCATACTACAAATAGTCATTCCTAAACATTACATATATCCATTTTCGTATAATAATATCGGAGAAAACTGCCCTAAGACGAATTAAAATATTTTACAAATCCGTTGTGGAAGAAAGTACATCTTAGGTTGTCGAAGATGAGGAACGTGCGCCACCAAATTTCACATGTTCCGTAAGTGTTTTTTAATAAAAATGACTTTTGAGTAAAATACAAAAAGAAAACAGTGAAATCTTTTCCATAACATATTTATAGAACATTTTGTAACACTCGCTATCCACTTCATCGAATTTTTATCTATTCTAAGTCTATTCTTAAAAACGACAAAAAACAAAATCTATGAGAAATAAACGATTGTCAAGGATGCCTGTAATATATATGAAGAGAAGTATATTCGATGTATGTAAGAATATAAATGAAAAATTTAAAATTCTGTTTCACTTTTGTAAATTATTTAAAAAAAATATCTCAAAGAATATCAATGATCTAAAACGATCATTGTCTTGAATAACTTGCAGTCAATTATGTTGTGCTTTAATTTCGAAGCCCATTTTAACCTGCGAATCATCCAATTGATAATCCTCAAAGAAGTATGTAAATGGTACCTTAAAATTTGAAACAAATTCTTTAACTGTTTAACGACTAATCTTTGTCATTTCCATGAATATATGTAACTACATGAAGTAGCTCAATGCGCAGTTTGTAATCGATTTTTCAATTTATTTCGAATAACATAGGGCAGGATTATTAAACCTTTTGAGACTTAGAAAGAAACTGTATCTAAATAGCGGGCCAATACTTGTACTTCCCAAAATTTGTGTTGTATTGTAAAAGAAAGAATATTGTAAAAGAATGTTGTATTCTAAAAGAATATATAGCATTTCGGTGCTTTCTAAGGCGACCACATCAGACGCTCTCCTAATTCAAAAAGTACTTTTTCAAAACTTCTCAGCTACCATTTTCACAGATTTTTCATCACCATTATTCATAACTCCGACACATAAGTTCAATTTGTCGCAATCATTTCTGAAACGCACTTTCATGAAACTCATTCATCGATATAATTTTAATAATAAAATATTTCGATTGTTAGCCTCCTTCTCAAAAGGAAGTGAAAGGAAAATGCGTCAGGAAAAACTCTATTTGCCAAAGATTCAGCATCATAACAGAATGTATTGAATTACATGCCACAATATCCGCAGTAGGCCTAGACAGACGCACAGATACCCACCCGAACCCACAAACACATGCCGAGAGTGGCAGTAAATATGTCGGCAGAATTGGTTTCATATCACTTAAAGTGTCTGCCACCACCACGACAGCAACAGAGACACTCAGTATTTAGCATTTAACTTTTGCCCAGTTCATCAGTCACTGCCATTATCCACATCGAAATAACAAGAGCAATAACCACAATTTGATGTCAGCATCGACGATATTGCAGAACCCATCCAACGCCTCACATCTGTATTTTTCACATAACGGAAGTGGAGGCGTGTGAAGGGGGCTCCAAGCTGGCTGAAAACCTATCCATTGAAGTGAGTGGAAATGGATGTGAACCCGCAGTTATTGACGAATTTAATAAATGATCAAATACTTTACTTGTCTACAACTTTTCATTTACACTCCATGCCAAACACACTCCCCCAGCCAAACACATGTGCCAACATACGTATACGTACATGATACCCAGTCATGTGAGTGTATCTGTGAACTACTTGATATGTGTGGTTGTTTTTCGGTTATTCCAAAGACTCGCATTCTTTTGTGTAGTTTCTCTCTCTGGTCTCTGGTGTTGTTGTTCTGTGCAGTTTTACACATGAAAGGTAATTTATATTTTAGTACCCAATTTAAATTGTTTTGCAAAAAAAAAAAAATAAAAATAAATAAATGGAATGGAGGAACAAATACAACTAATTGAAACATTAAAGCACTTGAGCCCGAGTAGATACAGCAGACAACCACAGCAGACAGACAAAGAGGTCTACAGACGTACAAATTGCCTATAAATGGCAGAAAAGTCACTCATGGCGTATGATTAATTTCGATAGCAAAAGCGTTTTGTAGTGTACGTACTCGTACGTATTAATTCTTTTTTGTCTTTTGAGAAATTTCTACACAAGACAGTGGAAACGAATACTGGGACGGTGCGAATGTTGTGTCTTCCCGAACTTCAAGAGATGGCTTGCGGGAAAACGATTTCTCTCGAATTATGAGGAATATTTTTAGGAGTTTGGTGCAGGTTACCATAAAAAGGACATCAAATTGATCGTTATAAACGTTATTTTGAGCAAACATGCCGCTATGGTGAAGATTAAATGATATTCGGGGTAGTCAGCGAACTTTCCAAATAGCCTAGTAATTAGCACAGTAAATAGCACAGCTGGAGAATTATTTCATACTTTGAATCTCAAAATACCTGTTTAATATATTTATTTTCCGGCAAAAATATGTGTTCTATTGATCTCGAACAAAGAATGAGCAATGTTATCACTTACCACTTGGCCCAAGTACACGAGCAGCAACAACACCAGCAAAAGCAACACCGTTTATGTGAATGTCGCTGCTGGCGTTGCAGCGGTGTTGTACCACCTGTGAGACCGCTAGTTGTTGTCGTTGTTCCCATTACGCTTGTTGTATTCAACATGCCGCCTATGTGTATGCCACCTGTGTTAAGATCTGAGACTATATTGCGACCGTTGCCATTGCCACCGCCGACGCCACCAGACCCATTGCCCCCAACACCTCCACCACCGACCCCACTGCCTCCGGTGGCAACACTTTGTGATGATGAGCTCATGCCGCGCAAACGACATCTTGACGGCAGTTCTGATACAGTACAAGACATTCTGAAAAGACAGAGCCAACATGCAGTTGTTATTACGATAAGGGCTCACTCCCCCAGGATCAAGAACAAACTCACCTAAATTTGTTTAAGTCTTTTGGTCTTAAGCTAAATGGCCTATTGCTTCTAGGTTTTAATACAAAAATTGTGTTGTTGAAGCCGCTTTATTTTGTAGTTTCTGGGTAATACTTTGTAGGCTTTGGTGCGTTAGGATAATCTAAGATTAACATTGGTTCTTTTGCATTTTGTTGCTGCTGCTGCTGCTACACTTTGGTTATGAAGATTCATTTATTCTGAAATCATAGAGACAGAAAGGGAATAGAATACATCGATATTTATTACTAAACAGAAAACAATGCAAGAATGATTTCTTTAAATAAAAATTTTAAAAACTGTTAAGAACCTCATCAAAATTCCATTTGACTTTCGTGTAGCTTCACTATAAACAATTCGTCATACTTTCGGTTTGTATTGTTTCATTACAGACATCCAGGTAAACAGAAAGTCATATGCATTCCGAAGGCTTAATGAGAAATTCATTGAGATTTTTCTGGCGAAAAAGCGATTACTTCGTAAATCAATGAATTCGAAAAACTACAGCTTTGGCAATTCAATTCAAATTCAAATAAAGCTCTTAGAAATATGTCAGGATAAGTTGAAGTGAAATTGAGAATTTTCGTTGAATATTGGCAATATAAAAATTGAAAATAAGAGTTTCTACTTAAGATCGGAATGATTTCAAACGAAAACGGGAAGTTCTATTTAATATTAGGAGCTGGTCAGCTGAAAATGAGAATGCCCTCTCAAAAAGTAATATAAGTCCATCATTTAAATGGATCTTTTAAAGAGATTGCCGAAATTCTTTTTTCGCTAAGCCAATCAATCTATACCGACGCGTTCTGTTGTCTAGTTTGTTTACTGTGCTCTTCGTCAGTTCATCTCAAATGCATTTTGCGATTACTACAGTGGAATTTCATGTGCAAAAACGCTAATAATATTACGATTTAGGTTTACGCTAAATCGGCTATATCGAAAACAGCTGTATATGAATGTTGCACTTAAAAGAGATCGAGATGTTGTGGAAGTTTTGCTTTTCCCTGGTCGACCATCAACTTCTTCAATTAAAGTAAACATCAACAAAGTGAAGAAAAATGATGACTGAAAACCGTATCTTAAGTTCAAGAGAGAGAGAGAGAATAGCTAATTATTATAATAATTTATCGATCATGAAAAATGATCAATGATAAAAATACTTGAGATTTTCTTAATTTAATTTCAGGTCGGACTGTAAAATATAGAACTAATATTGTTCCGGTATCAAGAGAAAGACTTATAGCTGCTCAGGTGAAAACTGATATTTTTAATGTTTATTTCGCTACATCAATAAAAACATACGAGTACTTTAGCAAATAATTGCAAACTCAAGGTATATAACAGCAATATAACGTTAAGTCAAACGCAAACCAAATTTTCCCTAAAACCGGTATCCAAGGATAATATTAATGATGTCATTAAAATCCAAGCAAAATACTAGGACAGGTTAAAACGATATTTTGAAAAATGTCATATTTGAATGCAAAGGTCTAATATCGCTTATTTTGGTACATGTTAAAAAAATATGGAAAGTCTTAATATACCTATAAGTAAAATTGTGCCAATTTCCTAAATTGCGAATGTATTTAGTGCCAAATATTTTCGACCTGTTGCTATTCTTTCAAATATGGATAAAATATTTGAAAAAGTCTTGCATGATAAACTTTTTGTTTATCTAAATTACAATAACTTACAATAACATCAATTTGGAATCAAGGATGAAAGGAACTGTCAGAAATATGATACATTTCATATGTAAAGGATTAGAAGAAGGATTCTTTTGCGTTGTTGGCGTATTCTTAGATTTGTCGAAAAAGAAATGTTGTCTCGCAAATCGTAAATAGTTCCTACAAGATGACCACAATAAAAGCGATATAACTGAGGTGGAAACAGACGTACCGCAAGAAAGTTGTTTAAAACTTTTACTATTTTCTTTATATCTAACCGATTTAGCTAAACTTAATTCAATTCATATAAATCTGAACAGTTTTCAATACTAGAAATCGGCATTATGTAAGAGCAGCACTTCATAGGTTGAAGATTACAAAACAACGTATTGAATGCATTGCTGCCGTTGAGTTTAACAAATTTTGAGTTTAACAAATTTGCAACTTAGATAGAAAAAAGACGAATTTTTTAACGAAAACTTAAAATATATTTAAAACTTAACTTCAGATGTTTCTAAATAATTAGTTTATTTCAGATTTATGCTGATTGAAATTATGCGAAATTTTGGGTTTTTTTTAAATTTATATAAGTTATTGGTGGCGTAAAATTGTTGCCACCAATTTCATTGTTTGTCATTCTGTTTACGCCATGCGGTGATCCAAATTGAAATTGTTATAGCGAATCACCTGCGTGTTCACTATAATATAGGTAGATGCACACCTTCTGGTTTCTTCGTATTACATTAAGGCGAACCATTTAAACCGATTTACTCTTCGCTGAGTAACCAACAGAATACAATATCAAAAGGTCTGCTACATGGACTGAATTTTGTATTAAGACTATCATTCCTTCGTATTTCGGCATCAAAAACTTCCAGAACAATTTTAACTCTGTCATCACGGCAATTTTCATATATTTTTTCTAGGTAGCCATAAAATATAGATGTGATCTCATCGTTCGTGTCTTCCATCGTATTTCGTTTCAATGCTGGATTTGACTATATGGTCGCTTACAGTTCCTTCCCTTGCCAACTTCAATGAATTGTCAGTCTACTAATTACCGAGGACATACTCCTATTTTCTGTAAAGAGACTGTACATTCCTGAGGTATAAATTTAAGTTCAGAGTTGCTTGGATTGTTAACATTTGGAGGTTTCCGTTTCTTTATTTTTTTCTGATTTTCTACCAGTACTTTTTATGTGAGGTACCGTGTCTGACCACTGGGCATAAAATCTGAGTTTCAGTCACAGAATTTAAATCAGTGCTGCTGTCACCAAGCCGAAGCTCGATGGCTCTACTAGTGAATAGAAGTAGTGAACTACTTCTGAAATTCAGGAGACGATCCATTTCTGGCTACTTACAAGTCGAAAAATACATATTTCGAAAATACAAAAATATGTAACTATAAATGATTTCAATTCCTTTTAGGCTCGGAAATTTATAATGATAAAATTTTAGAATTACGCAAATTTTTCTCCTGTTTCTATGTTTTTTTTATCATCATCAATCAGATGACTGACGGACTGGCAATTCCGTTATATTGTATTATAGGTTTGCAGGCATTTGATTGAAAAATTTTAGGAATGTGGTCAATTTTCAACTGTTTCTAAGAAATTTCAAAGTATTATTTAAATTGTCTTTGCTTCCTTTTTAACTACTTTTTTAACTTCATCAGATTTTATTAAAACGCAGAAACTTTTACAGAAAAATTAGGGGCAGTTGCCACTTCAGGTATGGATATACCTTAACGTCCATCAAAAATTGTTCGCAGTTGGCGCCAAATGCTGCATTATCGTTGTTCAATGCAACAAAATATAATCAATTTACTCAATAAAGCAACCACTTTGTTGATATTTTTAGGAATTCACAGCCTTTGTAAAGCCCAAAAATGGATAAACAATGACCAGATTCTAAACAATTGAACATTTTAAACATCTCAACGTTAAATGTTAAAATGGTTTCTAATAGATTTATGAAAATAGCATTTCCTTTTACTGCAAATTTAATTCAGGTCAATCACTTTATAAATTTCCATTAGAAAATAAAAGATACGATTGAATGAAATTAAATGGTAATGAAAATGCCGTCGAAAGGATAACACACAGAGTGAAGGGGCGACAGAGAACGAGCGGTAGGCACCTGTAAATGCGACAAAGCCAAAATAATTCAATAACAACCTCCTAAGGTCGGTAAGTGCTGCCACCTTGCCCACCTATCCGGCTATCTGAAGCAACAACGTTAAGCACAACAGCAAACGATGATGGAAATTTGTCCTTCCTCGTAGCAGAAACCACCTCAACTACAGTGGCAATGGCGGTGGCGACGATGACGACGACAGACTCCGAAACAACAATGTAATTATAGACATCCATAAAATATCGTACTGTAAATAATGGCATCATACCCATAATACCCATTCCGTCGTAGTTATCTTTACATCTCGATTCGTAAACATCCCTACATCAAGTGTGGAACGAGTATTGGCACTCGAATCAATTGAAAATTAAAAAGGTTTTGGTCTTTTTACACTCGCCATCGTTATCGGATCCTGCAAAGTCTATAAGGACCTAGTTTACCTCCTCCCTCCATCACTCTCTAGTCCCAATCATCAATGACAGCCGATGGAGAGTCTTAAATATGCTTGTACGTATGTATAGCACAGGCGGTTTATAATTGTTACTGCTCATACTCTGTCACTATCGCCATCGTCAGCATCATGGGTATTCACTTTTATAATCTACATTATTTCATCATCATCATCATCACCATCAACATCATTATCATTATTGAAATCATTGTCATCGTCATCGGTATCATCGCCATCGACAGCGCCATCGCTATCATCCGACCGACACTCAAGGGGATGCCTGCCATTCGGTTACAGGTACTATTTTCCATAACAACACCGCATTTAAAGTGTATTTGAAAAACATGTTCATTTAAGGATGCCTCCTAGCCCTTACCATCTTGCCCCCTTCCTCCATCCGCTTTCTGCTAATGTACTTGTTAGCATTAACATCCTGACTGACAGCCAATAAGAAAACCATAACCTCCTTTTATACTTGTTAAAATCAATTTGTAAATGCATTTATTGATGCTTCGAGATACTATCGGATCCCAGTCATCCATTCACATAATCACACATTCATACAATGTTAACTGTAGTGGCGCACAAATTGGTTTCATTAAATTGTTTTCCATCTTTCGAGGACATGCAACACATAGTAAGGATAAAATTGTAGAACTAAATATCGATTAGAAACGTCTTCGTAATATTAAATAAGATTGTTAGTAAAAAAATCTCGACCATACATAGTAACTCATAAGTATAGCCTTTCCAAAGGAGTTCTAATAAAGCTCTTCTACGCCATCCACCAATTTCATTATAGAAGATTTTCTGTACGGGGAGTTTTGGTTCATAATTACTATATTATCCACACAAATGTATATCGAAAAAAATAATAAAACTATATAAAATTATATATATATATAATATTATAAATTATATATATATTTATATATATATATATAATGTTCCCAGCTCTTCCATCATCTGAAGTTATTTTTGGTTCCTGGTTCCTGTAGCGAAGATTTGGTTATATTCTGTACTTGACCACGTCGATGTCGATATACAGCTCATGATCCACACGATATCGATTATTTATATTAACTATGATGACCCCTTTTTTATGAAGAATTTCACTCTCGAAGATTCCCAAAGATTCGCTTGTGTAATAAATCGGTTTGTAAGGTGGGTTTTTTATTCGTCGGGAGACGACTTTGTCATAAAATTTACTAATTTACTAATTCCAAAGTATGGTTCCTTTGTTCGTCGAACAACTTTTTCCGCCCTGACCCCTTCTCAAATCTTCTCGAAATTTGCAACTTAACAAACACATGTGATTTTTATTAAAGATTATGCCATTCGTTCAGATTTCCTTATCATCACCTTCATAAATATGTTAAAAATGGGAAATCGTGATATCTAAGACCTTGTTCCACGAAATACAGCTCAGAATGATCTTTGCCTATTTTCAGTGAAGATCTCATGTCTCAGCCATAGCTTCAAATAATTTTTCCGAATTATTAGACAGTTTTATAAAAAAAATAATGATACCCATTTTGTCTAGGATTTATTATAATTATATTATAGGTCTTGGACCACATGTGAAAATCTGATGCCGCCGCTATAGTTAGTACACACACTTGTATGAGCCATATATTCCTTTAGTCAAATCAAATTTCAGAATTTCAGATATACGCTTATTATCAACTCATCGCCATCACATTTTAAGCGGCAATTGCAGCTTTGTAGTGATATAATTATTCAGATCATTGGTTGATAGTCTATATACTTGGCTTGAATTCTTCAGATGTTCCGAATGTAGCAACCTGTAAGTGTTCTCTCCCTGTACCATTCTTTGTACCAGTGACCAGAAGTGCTACCAACGGGAGTTCAACTAAATTTCATCCTTTTTGTAATAAAACACGATATTTGCTCAGCAAGGGCGCTTGCGCAACTGTTTTCGTAATTTTTAATATGGCAATTGGACCTTAAACATGGTCTAATTAAACATATTTACACTTTCAAAAGTGATCTATGTGAAAGTGACCTAAGTGAATTCGTACCTTACGAACCGGCAAAGCAACCACAAATACGCAGATTTTGTTCTAAATATCCCGATTTAATGACAGCAAATTTTCATTTATTTTCTTGCTTATTGTGTAAAAATTATATGAAATTCCAATTAAAAGACAAACTATTAAGTATACCATTATCAATACCATTAAAATGGATTAGATGGGGCTTGGATTGCTATCATTGTTATCGGTTCCGTTCCAATCCTGATATGTGTAAAAAATCTGAAATTTTCAATATTCATATTTTTTTGGCTAATTTTGTAAAAGTTCAGAAAAGTTTTTACACGCACATAAAATCGGTTCAACTTAGATAATTTAGAAGTAGAAATTCCGAAATTCAATCCAATGATTTCAATTACACAGATGATTCATTGACCAAAGATTGCTTATGTAATCTTTGGAATCATCTCCAAACATCCAAATCAAGATATGTTTAGGTTTTTGGGTCCAATAAACATAACATCAATTAGAAGCGTCTTTCTTTAGAAAGGATTATTTTCGGCCCACTAATTTATAATTGTATAAACCTAATGTACAGGTTGCCATTATGAACTATGTTAATAAATTTGGCAATATTTTCCTCAACAGAAGTAAGAAATAGTTTCTTCATTTCAGTAATCAACCTATCGCGCTCTATGCCATGCTTTTATGCCATGTTTTTTGCCGACGTTGAGGCAACAGAAATTATGACGCCGTAGTCCGCGTCCACGATGATATTAAAATAGTCCTATTTTAAAATCTATATGAATGACTTCATATCACAATTTCAGAAGATCCCAATCATTGCTCAAGCAATCGAGTTGTTCTCTCATATTTTAGTTACACAAAGCTACAGTGGGAGCGATAACTCGAGAATTACATATTCAGCATAAACAATGTATTCAAACATAAACAATTAGGAATTTGCTTTTAGATGAATAAACAGGGCGATTTAAATATAGTCATCTTTTGGAATTTTATGTTATTTTATTTATTTATGTTATTTTATAAATTCGTTATTATAAAAACGGCTTAATATCCTATTTGATAATCGGAAACCCCGCATGTGAGTCGAGAAACCGTCGATTCTGCGTGAGCGACGATTTGCTGTAGATTTTAGAGTAATGACACAATTGGTCAATTCTTCGAATTTTTCGAAAACGCTGCGCTACAGAACTATGACTACTGGGTTTTTGTCAGCTAAAATCAAAGATATGGATGACGCCTCATGACACGAAGCCCAACAGAGCCCCTCAACAAAATCTTGAGAAAATGAGTTGATGGGATGAGCAACTGCAGAGCAATCCGAAACAGCCATTTTATGCATTCGTATACAGTAAATAAACAGATATGTTCATTTTTTCTAATAAAACTGTAATAAGCCAAAAGAACATTAGTTGTGTTCATTTTATTACATTTTAAAAATATAACTTTATTATTGTGGTTTTTTTCTATTAAAAAATTTCAAATTTAATAAATTCTTTATATGATTTTTTGTCAATTTACATTGTACTTTTAAAAAATTTGTTTACTGTGCATGAAGTTAAATTAAGAGATTAGCTGGATAGCAAAAGTTTAAATAAACTAAACATCGAAGGTATAATTTTTGCCATTCGCCTTTTTTATATACAAAAGTCTAAACCAAGTTTCTATTAATGCAGTCTTATAAACCTTCTCAAACTTTAAAAGTTTGTTTACATCAGAATAATTGAAAATATGAGTACTTTTCAATGTATGTTCTAGTAATTGGTTTGGAGATATTTAAAGGTTTGCGTTTTAACGAATTTTACATAATTTTTGCACTAAACAAGAAATTTGCTGTCAGAAAATCGAACTTTTTCGAATTCACATGGGCCACTTTCAAAATTAACAAAATTATAAATGTGTTCAATTAAAGATTATCAAAAAAGATTCGTGAGCACCTTTTCAGAATAAATAACGTGTTTTATTATAAAAAAAATACACAATCTAGTTGAGCTTTTACTTGTAGTATTCCTAAGATAAATCTAAAATTAATTTTCGGTTTCTGAAGCCATACTATTATGGTTGAATGACTTACGATGTAATATCAGTGATAAATTGGAATTATATATTTAAAATTTTCAATTGATTTAGGTCAAAAGGGCACTATTGTTATATTGTGAAAAAGTTGTGGTTTTCCCCTTTATTCTGAATTAACCAGTTTTTCCAATTTAGTGTTTTCATTCAAGCGGGTTTTATAACATATTTTATATGTATTTTTGTTTTTTTTTTTTTGTTTTTTTGCAAACCCAACACCAGGATCGGTTGCAGTGACTTATTAAGCCGGTCATCTTAAATAGAATTGTCATGAAATCACCGAAAAAAATAATAAAACGTTATAAGGAACATGATTTTGAATATGCACTTGTAATGTGCGGACACTGCAGAAAGAGTAGGGTCACTCTTGACGGGTGTCCTTGAAAAATATAGAGCTGGCATCACCGCCATCTAGGAGATAAGTGGCCGTATAGCCACTATCCGCATCAAGGCGAAATACTTTTTCATCACGCTAATCTGTGCATATGCCCCGACAGAAGACAAATACAAGGAAACCAAAGACACATTATAAGAGTGACTAGAAGAAGTATATAACCGCTGCCCTAGCCACGACATTAAAATTGAAAATTTAGACTTTCGCTGCGGGACTTAATATGGTAGCAAGTACATAGTACCAATTTCCCCATGAAGACATCCATAAGCCATGGTAATAAATGGAAGGCATGTTACAAGTGTCAATGGCGTGCTTCTGATCCGTGGTGCTGTTATAGGCTCGGATCACAGCCCAGTTGCAGCTAAGATATGCAAGAGATAGAAGAATCAGCAAAAATGTGTCTGGTGGTTAACGAGGACAAGACAAAGTTATTTCTTTCAACGAATAAAGTGTCTACTCGCTTGGGACGCTGTGTGAACGTTGGCAACTACAACATTGGAGTACTGGATGAATTCATCTACCTCGGTTCCGCTGTAAACAAAACGAATGATGTCAGCATGGAGATTAAGTGCAGAGCATTGCTTGTTAACAAATGTTACTGTAGACTAAGAAAGCGATTTAGTAATAAGCCCTCTTGCCAACTGTACCAGAGGTTTGTTTTACTTGTCCTGTTGCATAGCGCAGAATCCTTGGTTATGACACAAGTGGACGAATCAATGCTGAGAGCCTTCGAAATGAAAATACTCCGGATAATATATGGGCCCATCATCATTAACGAAGTGTAATGATGCGAGACCGAGAACAATAAGCTGTATGAGCTACATATATCTCGACGTCGAGGTGGTCAAGCGCATCAATACACAGCGATAGCGCTGGCTGGGTCATATTATGCAGAAGAACCCAAATACTCGACCAAAACTACGGTCCAAGCTTTGGAAATACTACCGAAACTTGGAAATATTTTTCATGTGCGGCGTATAATAAATTAGAATACTTTGTATATTCTAGTAGCCACCTAAGTAAGCAAGTCCTTTTTGAAAAATGTATTCAGAATATGATTCTTTCCTTCTGCTTACTACATTTTCATTTTTTTTTTTTATTTTTTTCTTCACTTTCTTCACTTTTGCGTAAATCTACACTAACAGTAAGTTTTTTTTAATTTTGCTAAGCTGGTACCTGGCGTATAGATGGTGCCAGTAATATTTTGGTGAAAAGAGGCAACTTTATAAAACATATGTTTTAAGTTGCAAGGCACCATGTTGTTTAGTATTGAGATATTTGAGACACCAAAAATCAACGATCTGACTGAATTTGTAAAAATAGAAAAACATTTTTCACCGTTATGTAATTCAATATTTCCATTTGAAAGGTCTTATTCCAAACAACCGAACTAGATTCTAATCTAGGGGAGTCTGGTCCTTCGTTTACGACTGTGAAACGACAGAAACGGTTAAGAATATCCTCAAAATGGTATTGGATGATCGTCGGCTGAAGGTGCGTGAGCTAGCTAAAATGATAGGCATTTCAAAAAGCGCTATATCGTACATCGTACGTTTACCGGAGATTTGAAGATGAGAAAGCTGTTCGCAAGATGGCAATGGAGCAGAAACAGCGTCGTGAAGATGTTTCAGTAGAGTGTTTAGCAGTGTTTATTGCGGATGTTTCACCCCATTTGCGTCGATTTTTAATAATGGATGAGACATCGATCGACCACATCACACCAGAGACAAAAGAATAGTGAAAGCAGTGGTCTGTAATGGGAGAATCGTGTTCAAAAAACGATTTGTTGAAAAGTCAGAAATATTCCAACGTTCCATGAGGAAGATGGAACTCTATTAATTCTCCTAATATATTAAGACATAACATAAAAAAGCGAATTGATATACTTCTTCTGTAACTTTAAAAATCTTTTTAACGGGAAAATTCAAAACATTTTCAAAGTTTGGTTAAACAATGAAACATATAAAAACTTGCTACTTTCTAAGTTTTGTGCAACGTAAAAAAATTTTTTTTTGTTTGTTTAAAATCAAGTTTTTGAAGGAAGTAAAAAATTTACGAAATTCTTTTTTTGGTAGTTTAAACCTTCATTTTTAAAATAAAAAAAAAATGACAGAACGAAATTTTTACCGAATATATAAAGGAAAAACAAATTATTCATCTAAAATCTGTCATAAAATTTGCAATTCTGCCATAATGCGCCTGGTTAATAACGAGAAGCATCAACTTGTTGAAACCACACAGAGATGAAACGAATTCTGTAGCCACCGCGAACATAAATTTATTATAAAACACTCCATCCAATAGAATATTGGAATACGTTTCGTGGTCCAAAGAACCACTTTATGGGAATTAGGTAGAAACTCTGAAACCCTCCCAACGCAAAGCGAAGGGAAAGATAAGAATTGTATTCAGACATCCAACAGAGTGTTGTAGTGTGATTATACTTCGAGGCACATTATTCCATTGGTATGAGAGGGTAACCAGCAGTGACAAGACGCTTAAAACACGCGACTATCACACATTGATAGTTGATTTGAACAGCGACACAATCATCCATTATTAATTGAGCGGCGGTCACCGCGACGTATCTGACGAATATTTCGAGTGATGGTAATCGCTTCCCTTTCTCAGACTGAGGTTCGTCGTTAAACTGTAGGTCCCGTTCAGCCAGTTTAAAAATAGAATGCGTGTAAGCTCAACGAATGAGAGAAGCTGTCCCATATCCCATTCGCGGGATGCAAAGGTTTTTTTTTTGCGTGAGAGATAGAGTTGGCCAGAAAAGGTTCTAGTCCTGATGTTTCATTTTAATGTGTAACAGGAAAATACTAAGTTTTATTTATCCGCGACCAATTGGTGCATGAGGCCGAAACAGTACGCATTAATGGGCTCAAAAATTGTGAAATCTGCTTAAAAGTGAATTGAAACGAATTCTCTTATGAAGAATATTTGGCCTCTATGAAGAATGTATGAAAAAACGTTATAGCCATTGTCGATAATATGTGCTTGTTGTTACCTATTTTTCCCAAAACCCTCGTAAGATTTTTTCACAACTGATGTTGAAATGTTCGACACGCACCTCTCCACAGGTCATCATGCAAACTATTTACAAATCGGCTTCAAAATATAGAGTTAAATTTATTTTTAGAATGTTTTTCTTATCTTTGGTGCTATTATAATCTTTTTCTATATTTGTCTTATCTTTATCAATGAATTTTTTGAACTATTTAGCACAATTGAATAATCTTTTATTAGATTCACATCAACTTAAGCAAGTAGAATGCTTTATGGTTCACGAACACACTTTAAGCGCTACGAATTTTTGGTTCACCACTATTTTATTAATGCGATGCATCTTATTAAATCCAATAATTTTCAAATGCAGCAAATTCCAACGTTAATCCATTTTAAACGTCCAGTTTGAAAAACTTCCCAAAGAAGACTAACAAATTGGGATGAACGAGAGGGGAAACCAAAAACATCAAACGTGGATGTAGCGATAAGATATCATCATTCAATGCAACGTCACTTTATTGATTGTTGTTATTCCTGTTGTTGTTGTTATTGTTATTGCTGCTGCTGTTACTGCCACTTCTATGAACTATAGTGTGCCGTGTAACGCAAACATTCAACACTTTGTTAAACATTTCTGTTGGCTTGCAAACAAAGCGGTTGTTGGTTGCTCAACAAGAATCACACAGGATTAGTTCGAGTACTCTTCTCACTCATACTAACAAATATTTGTTGTGACATATGTACGCTAGGGTGGCAGCGCAAAATCCAACTTTAAATTTTTAGTTCACTGGATGTAACATTTAGATATGTAACATTTCGATATCGCACAACTTTTGAATGTGACAAAGATGTGTTTCGTGACTTTAGAAGTCGTTTGAGAGATGTCCGTCTGGGTGCCTGGTAACTGCCGTAGATCTCCTTAAGACTTTTTAAAACTTTGAATAACCTAATATTTTATCAGAAGGAGATTGCAAATGGCTGAAGATTGCCATCATACAAATTTATCGAATTTCTCGAATTCAGTATTTTTAGCAATTCGTAGACAGCAGTAAGTAAAAAAATTTGTTTCTGACATACGTAATTTTAAAGATATCGACTGGTTTACCCCTTCTGGTACCTCCCATACAAATGACCAACTTAACCAGTATACGAGTATTAATAGGTTCACATCTTTTCTGTTATTGCTCTAAATTCACTGCCCTGCTTAAGGTGGTGAAATGAAATGCATCTGGTACCTGTCATACAGATTGGCCGATTTTTCATGGTATTAGTTAGGAATTCTCTGTAAAATTTGGGAAAAATTGACATGGCAAATACACTCCTTCTCGCACCTCTTATACAACTCATGTCCTCATCCATATCATGTCCTCATCTTTCAAACAGTTGAACTGAATGCAACCAAATTTGGCACACAATCAATCAAGTTCTTCCGCTATAATCTCTAATTCATAAACTCTATCTTACATTAAATAGAGTTTGAAAAAATCAAACAGAAACTCCCATACTCCCTCTGGTAACTCCCATACAAATATCTACTTTAGGTGATATATTTCTACCTTTATATTTTTAATAAATAGAACTAATTTCCATATATTTTTAGCAGGGATGGGCATTTAATAAACTTAGTTGTACCAGTCATGCAAATACGCTGTTTTAGCAATGAATGATGGACACTCTAAAATTACTATGCGAATTACTTCAGAAGGCATGTCAAAATTAATTTAAGGAAATACCAAATACTGCGGAGGTCCAATCTCGAGGTTTGACAAAAATTTCTGAAGATTTATTGTAAAAGAATCACATTTATTAAAATGGCTTGATCTTCAACCCTCGCACAGTAAACAAATCCACATGGAAACAAAACCACAGAGGTAAAGAACAACCTGCTAGTTTCATCTCGGTCAGGTGTATGAAGTTATGCACGATCCTGTATGTTAAAATGCATCCGGTGCGGTAAAATAAACTCGTCTTTGAACTGTTTTGTAACTTATAATGAATTCAATAAGCAACGTGTTGCACAGAGGCAGATGGGTGTTGGACATTGAAAAAATACAATACAATTACAAAACCCGGATTTTCAGAATCTGATGCATATTTTAAGTACTTAATATTAAAGAGACGGTAAATGTTGAAATTGATTTGACGATGGTCATTCAAATATTACAGAATTTGTAGTCAGCTCTATTGCACAAAATAGCGCTCAGAGAAGTTTTTTGATAATAATACGATAGTTAAATATTATAATATAAATTTTGATTTGTTGCGCTTTAATTATTAATTTTTTTTTCAGGAAGACGTCCATTAATTATAATTCACAAAATTTAAAATAACTAAACTTTTAAAGATATCATAAAAATCTATTTTTTAATACAGTAAGGACATTTTCGCCATGAAAATGCTATTTAAGGTGACCCAAGTTTTCGATATATCTCGGTGGTAAATATGTGTCAATATTGGTAAAGCAATTTCAATGTGAAATGTAATTATAAAGCTGTGCAAAATCTAAAATGAAAATCACAATTTGGAAAAATTAGTTCTTTATACTAATATTGACAATATATTTAATACCGGCAATATCAATTTAAGTAAATGTCAACATCTATATTTCACGGATATGACCATCTGAATATGGAATAGGTCGCAAACAGTTTCCGATTACTTTTAAGTATTTTAACTTTTAGTGTGTTTAACAAAACGTCATTTTAAAAATATATTTCTAATTTGTAATCTTGGTAAGGGGTTAACCATATTGGAAAATGCGGTTAAACTGGTTATTCGAAACTGATTATTCGAAACTGGTGATTTAAAAAAAAAAACCGACAGATGGTTTCAGAGGAAAAAATCTATTTGCATCGCAATGTACTATCTTACAATAATAGACAGTGGATCAAATCATATGATTTTGAGTAAAAACAACTACATTGGCTTATTCCAGATGCTGAATCAAATCAAAATACTACTGATACATATGAATTCTGAATATAAGCTGATTCATAACAAGACTGGATTTGACGGACCTGCTGCAAAAGGCTATCTTTGAAATTGGTTTTAAAAACCGAGTTAGACAATTTGAAGGTTTTTGCAAAAGGTACTAGAAACTCAAATAGAATTACAGACTTACATAACACAGTGCAGTACAGAACATTTTTAGTACTAACAAAGAAGACACAAAAAAGTTGGGAAAAAACGTTCTTCATTTCTCAACATAATCTCCTTTTGCCTCGATACACTTTTTCCAGCCATAGCTCCTATACCCTGTTTACAGTAAAAACTGACAAACTCCTTAAAATAGCCATCAACCGCAGACTTCACCTATTCATTGTCGGCAAATCTTTTACCGCCGAGCCATTTTTTCAAATTTGGAAATAGAAAATAGTCCCAGAGAACTAAATCTGGCGAATATGGTGCATGATAAAGCAATTCGAACTTTAATTCATTAATTTTGGCCACCACAAAAGTGTATGTGTAAACTGGAGCATTGTCTCGATGAAACAACACTTTCTTTTTCGACAAATGTGGCTTCTTTCCATAATTTCATCACGTAAACGCTGCAATAAATTAGCATAATATTTGCCGTTGATGGTTCTTCCTTTCTGATGGTGATCAATAAAAATAATCCCATCCTAAAAACAAACGACGTGGCCTTGTCTGCAAATGGAACCGTCTTCATCTTCTTTGGACACGATTCACCCATTCCAGTCCAAAGCTTTGACTGTTTCTTTGTCTCAGGTGTGAAGTGGTGGAGCCACGTCTCATCCAATGGTCATAAATCGACGCA
This sequence comes from Philornis downsi, assembly GCA_019455685.1. NCBI lineage: Eukaryota > Metazoa > Arthropoda > Insecta > Diptera > Muscidae > Philornis > Philornis downsi. Next base: position 2,181,255 of record JAHXMU010000057.1, on the reverse strand, counting down.
AAAATCAGGCTTTATTGCTAAACACTCTACTGAATTATCTTCACGACGCTGCTTTTGCTCCATAGAAAACAAGCGCGACACTCACCTTGCACACAGCTTTCTCATCTTTAAATCTTCGGTCAATACACTATGTATGAAATGCCTATCATTTTGTGGATTTTACTAACCGTGTCTGGCGTGGATACCTCAATTGGTCGACCACTACGGTGTTGGTCTTGCAACACTATATTTTGCAGTCGTAATCAAAGGACCAGACTTCCCCAGAGTACAATCTAGCTCGGCTTTAATATTGGTTGGACTGAGACTGAGAAATAGAAGAATGACTAATTTTTTCTATGATTACAAATTAAATGAGATCCTTTCCTTTGAAAGCTCAAATAGAAATACTAAACTACGTGGCGCCTTGAAACTTAAAACATATGTTTTATAAAGTTGCGACTTCTCACCCAAAATTGGGTTTTGTTGGTCAAACCCCGGACCATTCAATTGTTCTCACATTTTCACCGTTTCATAATGTTCAAACTTTATCAATTTTGTACTTTGTTTGAAAATCCAAATGACAACATGGATTTTCCAAGTCCTCTTTAGGAATTCGAGCGCTATGATAGCACGGTGGTTGTTAGTTCGTGACTGTCACAAGTGATCGTGGGTTCAAACGTCAATACAGCCACTTATATTTTCAGAGTTGCGTTCACCTCGATGTGCTAATGAACAATTCAAATAGTAATCCAGTAATAGACAAGTCCAAACTGATGTTTGGCTTCATCATTAAACATTATGTACCGATCAATAGGTCTAAATGTATGTAGAATGCACTAAACGTGAAAATCCCCTACATTTAATCATTGTCTGATTTTCTCTAATGTTACACAGAGTAGCCAAGATTAATTACTACAATATTTGGCCCTGATTTAGAATTACAAAATTCCCACAATTTTATTTCTTCGCACATTTAATTGCCACCCTAGCATATACGCCGTCAATGCATTTGTCCGTACGTACCCAGTGCATATGAGATAGACGAGATACTTGGAGGACAGACGAATTCACCGTGATGTACAAATGTTTGTTTTTCGCTTGAGTATTGATAAGAGTTGCCGTTGCGTTCGGGACCAACCGATAAGATGCATCTTCAATAAATAAAGTATCCATGAAGTTGTGAGTGGACAAACATAAAAGACAATTTATAAGCGTGATATCCTCATTTTTAGCGGTGGTGATAAAAATCATATGAAATGAAGTAGAAGTCAATGGACTGTGACATTCAGTGGCACTGATCGCTAATATTGGATGATTATAAATGACTGTATTTTCCATAAATTGTGAATTCGATAGGAGTTTCACAATAAGCCAGCAAGGAGAGAGCAACCAAAAAGTGGCATAATAAACAGCAGTGGTTAAAATTTGGATCGCAACCAATGAATTTAATAGGAACCTGTAATAGGACTGATGCTATTCTTCTATTAGTGCTAATGAAGTAGTGAACAGATGATTTTATGATCAGCTTCTGATAAATTGGTTCCAATCACTAAAAACATTCGGCACTATTTTGAAATCCGTGAAAATTCTTTAATTTAATTTGAAATTTATATGTTGTATAATTTGAAAAGACTAGCGTTAAACGGACCATTTTGAAAACAACAATTTTTGAAAGTAATGAAAAAAGAACTCATCGGAAAATACAAACATTTTGTTTTGGCTGGAAATTTTTCTCTATTTTAAAAATGCAGACAGAAACACTCAACTACTCATTAGATCTTATCTTTGCGCCTGTTTGTATGTATTCAGAAATATGGCTCGGCTATTCTTATGAATTTTTCTTTTTGTAAACACAATGATGACGTCGTATCGATAATTACGTTGACATTTTTTGAAAATCTAAAGTTCATAAAACTTAGTACTTTTTATTAAATTTTCTTCATATAATTTATGCAGATATTCTTTAAAATTATCTAAAGTTTCGTAAATTTAATGAGGTGGTTACACTACTCCAGTTATGAACCGACTGTTAAAAAAAGTTACTCAAAAATTTCACAAATCTTATTTAGACGTACATTTGATCATAAGGGATGAAATTAAAAAGTGAGTAAATGAAAATTGGAGTAATGTTATACGAGTATTGCAGACAATCAAGTTGACTATACTTATATACATGTAATATTGTACCTCATTGTGTCCGAAAATCATTTCTTACATATACCAGTCATAGACTAATTTTATGAGACAATTCATTTTTGGCATAAATTGGGATAATTTCAGGAGCATCTAAACCCAAGCATCCCAATTAGGCAGTTTATGCACTGTTATTACTCTTCCAGGTATCTTCAAATTTCCAGTGTATATTCTTTTAGTTAACGAATGAAAAAGTTTCGTTTTTTGCCAGTTTTTTCATCCGGGATCAGTTGCGAAATTTTTCTCATTTCCGGCCTAATTTTCAACAATCAACATATATTGCTTTCAATTAACGAATTAAAAGCAAAAACCTTAGAAAAAAACACGTCCAAGATGAGCGGTGATTTTGAGAGATTTCACAGGGAGGAAAACGAAAACTTCATTTGAAAGACCAGATTATTAAATCTCCATTTCTATATTGGTGTTTCCAATTGGGGAAGATGTCTCGAAAATCGATTGGCTTGGAAACTGATCTGGCATTATGATCGGATTACGAGTAGTCGCCTATGGGAATTAATAATATATGTAGATGTAGGCATTCGGTCGATCATAAAAACAACATTTCATTTAATATACAATGTAAAAATTTATTTATATTATGTTTTGCCCCTGTCAACATTTTGTCATTGGTCGTAAAGAAAAAGTTATGAATTTAATACGTTTGTTATGTCTTTCCCTTAAGGAAAATTATCCTGTTGGTGACTATAGTTCCTCTTTTGCTTTGAGAAAATAGGCGCCTATAAGGTTGTTGAAGAGGTTATCGAAGATCTACAGAAATACCTATTCGATAACTTAACCATTTTTAACAATTCCAAAATAAAAAAATGATATTTTAGAAAAATGCTGACAAAATTGTTACAATGCGTAGTTATATTTGAGTATATTAATAAGTTAATTGCTAAACTTGAAAAGTTACATATTTGTCAACAAACCGTTAGTTTAGAGAGTTATAAACTTTTATGGTGGTTTCTCACAACTTCCATTTGTACCTATCCAATAGGACAATGTACGCTCCTTCAACGTCAAATTTGTGTGGTTTCATTACTTCTGTAACCCGATTTATTTGTAAATAACACACAAATTTTGCTAAATATATCGGTATATGAAAAGAGGGAGTTACGAGAATTTTCCTCGAATACTCAATTCGTAAGTGCATTAGTCCCCTCCATTTGAGTTGTGACATATTCTTTGTGGTGCTTTATCCTCAAGTATATCCACGATCACCGTTTAAATTCATCAAGTACTTTCACCTTATTTCTGTGAAATTCGAAAGCAAGAAAAAATAGGACAGCAAACAACGCTACATTTGTGTATTATTCGCCCAAAAAAAAGCAAATACATTTTAATTTAAAATTATTTAAATGATTCATTTTGAAAGTATTCAAAATAAACTTTATTTTCCCCAGTTCACACAGTGGCAACAACAAACATCATCAATTGGTGAAAATGTGTGGAAAATTAATTTAGAAAAAGAAAACAATGTTTTTCTGAACTAACAAAAGTAATGAACTTTACGCACGTACTAAATTGATTTTCGTATCCGCTAAAATAAACCGCTTTAAAGAATAGCACTGCCACCAACAACAGCAACAACAATAACAAAAACAGCGACGACCACTATAATGGCTTTCGCACTTTTCATTGTTAGTACAAACATTGGCGTTTTTGGCCGCGTTTATTCTCTACTCCCCCTCCCTTCGCTCTGGTCCGGGCGAATTCATTCACAAAATTTCTCTTTGCACTTTTTTCTTTTTTCTGTTTCGCTGGAATTTACAAAATTAGCGAAAATTAAAACAATAATACGTATTTATTATTTAACAAATACGTATTTAATGATTTTGTTTATGGCATTCGATACGAGATATATTTGGAATGTATCTCATTCGCCAATTCTATCTATATTTAGATCCTTGAAACGTCGATCATGACGATATAGCTACTAAAAGGAAAATAGTTTTGTGTTGAAAATTTACAAAATTATCAGATTTAAAAGATTTCGGTCACTGGAAACCTTCCTTATGGGTTACTTTTAAATTCGATTATGTATCTGCACATACGAATACGAAATAAATAAAAAAGGAGGATTTTTAAGACCACCCCATTTTAAGGAAAATTGATGCTTAATTAATGCATACTCCCCTAGTTGCTGATAATCTCCAAAACTTGACGTTTTAAACTTTCAAAAATATGTGGCTTTCTGTTCCCAGGTGCATACAATCTTCCGAAATGTGAGGCCAAAGGATTTTAGAAAATGTGCCAAGGACCGCCTCAAAATATACGTATGTGTGTTTCGTTTGGCCACATTATGATAAAATATCGCCATTGAATGTAGAATAGAAAATCTGAAATTGTGACTTTTCAGAAACAGTCTGAAAGTTGGTCTGCACAAATGCAGCAAATCATACCCACGATAAAAATCTGATTATACATTTTGCAGGTGGTAAATGATCCATTTAGTTACAGTGGAACAAATAAAGTGAATTTATAATACCAACATCTGTAAAATGGCAAGTTAAAGAAATGGATGCCTGAACATTTTTATTTTATGCACACATATACATATATATGTATGTAGACATATATAAGGTATATATACGAGGTGTGTTAAAAAAATAATGTGAATTTTAATTTTTCTCAAAAAATATTTATTTATTCATCAATTTCTATTTTATCTCCTTCAAAGTAGTCGCTCTCAGATATAATACACTTGTGCCAGCGTTTTTATCGAATCCCCGAAGCAATTCTAAAATGTACTTTTTGGTATGCCCTTGAAGTCTCTCAGCGACTCGGTTTTTATATCCTCAATTGTCGTAAAACGCCTTTCTTTCATGGACGTCTTCAATCTTGGGAACAGGAAAAAGTCGCAGGGGGACAAATCTGTTGTTTTGTGTTGTTTTTGGCCAAACAATCTCTCACAAGCAAAGATGAGTGGGCAAGTGAATTATCGTGATGCAAAAGCCATGAATTTTTTCCACAATTCCGGACGTTTTTTCCGTATTGCTCACGCAAACGGCGAATAAATTCAAGGTAATACTTCTTATGATGAACTACGCCATGGTAATCGAAGAAAACATTGAGCAAAACCTTGACATTTGATCGAACTTGGCGTGCTTTTTTTAGTCTTGGCTATCCTGAACTCTTCCATAGGGATGATTGGGCTTTGGTTTCGATGTCATAACCATATACCCATGATTCGTCACCAGTTATGACCCTTTAAACAAATCTGGATCATCGTTGACGTCATTCAACAATTCACAACAATTTTCTACAATTTTCTTAACTTTCTCAACATTTTCATCGATTGTTGATGTCGAAGAGGCGTCCAGAGCGAGCGTCGTCATTCCCATATTCTCGACCTTCTGTGAAGCTTTTCACCACTTGTAAACATTATTTTGACTCAGAGTGCTCTCACCGTATGCCACTATCAACATTTCAAGTGGTTTTGAGCACTTAATTCCATTGTTTAGTCCATTTTTTTTTCGATAGCAGAAAATCGCCGAACACGCAAAATACTTGTCTTAACAACAACATATCTTCGAGACGAGTGTACCAACATAAAAAAAAAATAGTAATCGAAAGTCGAATGTCCGTAGCCCGCGAAATTTGAAATTTCACCTTATTTTTTGAACACACATACATCCTTGCTGCTGTACCAATGGCATCAATTCAGTTATAAAAGGATTTGAAGATTTCCAACAACTAATTGTTGTAATACTTCGATACACTATCGCATTAAAAAAACTCTTTATGTTCTGAAAACTCCGAAATATGAGGACAGAACGTGTAAAATACTCCATTGAAATGAAATGATATAAATCTTCATTACTCCGGGTGAAGTTATAAAAAAAAATGTTTGAGTAGTGTGAAAAAGGAAATCTGAGATTGTAATTTTCTGAAAACTATCCAAGTCTAGGAATGAATTTCTAAAATCCTTCTCAAGGATCATTGAATAATATACATTTTACTGACGGAGAATGATATACTAGCTTAAAGTGTTCAATGATTTTCGCCGGCAAAGACTTAATATGTCATTTTCTTAAAAGTCTGTTGCGTTTTATGCAACATGCACTCAGATCCATCGTATCCAAGATTTAAATATTTTAACAAAGCACTGTTAATCCAATAACAGTCGTACGTTGTCAATATGGTCTTCGAATAAGACATGATGATGATGATGAGCCATTTTATCCCAAACGGGGATTTAGAGATTACTGCTGCCACTTTCAGCGAAACTTATGTATTACGCAGATGATATGGACACCATTAACAGAATTTTGCGAGATGTTACTGCAATCTTCTCAGGCATTAACAGGGAATATTTTATATTGCCGGCATCGTTAACAGAGAGTAACGGTGTCATGTGAATCATAAGCTGCATGTGATGTATAATACCGACATGAACCTGGTCAAGCGCATTAAAAATGTAGCGTTTGCATTGGCCGAATCACGCTGTGGAGAGAAATTCCAATTTCTCTACATGAAAAGTCATCGATGAGCGAAGCAGCACACTACCAAAACTTGTAAAGGAGCTTGTACGTATGTCGTATACATTGAAAATAGTAGATAACAATAAATGTATTAGTCACCCATCGAAGTGAATATATATGTGTAAATAACTACGTTCAATGGGGCTCCCTCACCTCATTTCATTCATGAGATGAAAAATAATTTGCTTTTAATAAGGTTGTATAGGGGATAAACATTTAACCTTCAAAGAGATTACAATTGACTCCCCAATCTTATGAACCTCTGTATTTAATTTAAAATCGATTTAGTTGCCTGTATAATAATAATAACGATTTAACTACACATTTTCTATTTTAAAACATTAAGAAGTGTTTTTTCAAAAAATCTCTAATCTGTTATAAATTATGGAACAAGAAGAACAAATCACGCTTAGATGACAATATGTGTCTCAAGGGCACAAATAACACTGTGGAATATTTTTGGGGTTTTTGACTGGGGGGTGAGAAATTCCAAGTCAGGGTGATGGTACTAGGTCAGTATAGTAAAATCCTCAAAGGATTTCGCGTTCGTATGTGTCAGTTTTTTTTATGAACTTTTACATTTTCTCAGAATTAAAAAAAAAGTAATAAACAAAAGGTTATTTGATTTTTATGGTTGCTGTAAAAAACTGAAAAACGGTCATAAATGTGCGCGGACAATTAAAAGGAAAAAAGGAAAGTGCACTTTTGTAATTATTTGGGTTTTTTCTGTTGGCTACCTGCATGATTTTTTTACACAAATTGCACCCACATTCATGTGTGGTGTTCATTGTTCGATTTTTGTCATTCATTTTGTCATAGAATATGGAACTGTGCAAGCCAGATATAAATAGCTTTTGCTACTGCTGCGGTCAATATGTCTCAACACATAAAAAAGGGGAAATTTCAGAACTGATTTAGTTCAAATATACGAGATGTACTTCACCCAAAATGTTATACTGAACAAAAATTGGGTGCCAAATATAGTGTGTAAATATAAGACGTGAAAGTATGCCATTCGGTATCCCAATGACTTGCACTAATCCTGGCGAAGGTCACAATCCATTGAATTGCATTGCATGTGCGAAAAGGAGCCGCAAAAAGGATAAGAAAATCGTATAATTACGTTGGTGTTGCAAGTGCCGCAACACCATTGCCTCATTCGGACCACATTCCTGTGCCAAAAGCTTCTAGCCCAGATATTTTATCTTCTATGACTGCTCCGACATATGATTTACGTGATGATCCCCCATATGAGCCATCAGTATCCCATGAGCAAATTTTAATAAATCAAAATAAGTTTGATTCAATTGTTGCCAAATTGGAATTAACACAGCATAAATCGGAAGAGCTGGCTTTGTTTTTGAAATCAAACAATTTGTTGGCACCCGGTGTGAAAGTCACAGCTTATCGAAGTCGTCAGGCAACACTCCAAAGTTTATTCCTTGTGAATGATGGAAAAACTTCTGCATATTGCCTGGATGTAGGAAAATTGATGGACGCAATGGAAATAAAATATGAAGCAGATGACTGGAGATTATTTATTGACAGTTTAAAACTCAGCTTGAAGGCAGTTTTACTGCATAAGACCAATAAAAAACCTTCAGTTCCAATCGCCTATAGTACAGAAACGAAAGAAACATATGATGCACTGGAAAATATTTTGAAAATGGTTAACTACGCCAAACATAGGTGGCGCATATGCTGCGATTTAAAAGTTGTAGCTATGCTTTGCGGTCTTCAAAGCGGCTATATAAAATATATGTGCTTTTTGTGCGATTGGGACACACGATTTTCCGGTGACCAATATGCATGCCACGGATGGAAACTCAGAGAGCACAGCAGGTTACAAACGGCCAATATTATTCGTGAGCCTCTAGTACCGAAGGAGAAGATATTGCTGCCTCCACTGCATATTAAACTTGGAATTGTTAAGAATTTCATCAAAACTATCGCCAAAAGAGATGAAGTTTTCTTGTGTTTGAAACTAATTTACCCGAGACTCAGCGAAAGTAAAATTAAAGAAGGTAAGTTATAATATCACATTCATTTCCCATGATTTTCCATCTTTACAAATTCATTTTTTCCAATCAGGCGTACTAAATGGTCCAGATATACGAAATCTGATTAAAAGTGACGCATTCAACAATATTTTGATTGACGCTGAATTGGATGCATGGCAGACAATCAAAGAAGTAATAGAAGGCTTGTTGGGAAAGCATCGTTCTACCAACTACGATGTTTCTGTCGCAAGGATGTTAAGATCGTTCTCGAAAATTGATGTCCACATGTCTTTGAAAATCCATTATTTACATCATCATCTGGACTACTTCAGCAAACAATTGGCTACCGAATCTGATGAACAAGGCGAACACTACCATCAAGTTCCTATGCCATTTGAAATGAGGTAATACTGATTTTTTATTTTTTCAAACTCATTTTAATAAAACAAAAACTTACAGATATAGAGGCAAAAAGCCGCCGAGTGCAATAATTGCGGAAATTTGCTGGTGGAGTAAGCTTTTGTGGCAAGACAAGGATGATCCTGATGATAAAGAATTTTCAGGAGGTGCAGAAGGGCCAGCAGTGGAGTCACACATTGACATTATGTGTGGTTCAGAAACTGATGACAGCGATGAATGCGATGCCAATAGTCCCGAACAACCACCATCGAAAAAGTCTAGGCAATATTTATTAAAATAAATAAAAATAAATAAATAAAATAAAAATAAAAAATTATAAAAATGTTTACTTTATTTTTTTAGTAGTTTATGGCCAGAAGTCTGGAGTTATTGGGGAAAATTTATAAAAGAACGTGATAAATGACACTTTTTTGAATAAAAACAAATATCAATATTCTTGTCAAAATGGGATACCTTCACTTAATTGTAAATAAAAGCAAAACGCTTTAATCGATTTCTATGATCTATGTCGCATTTTGTTTATAGGTTATGTGGCCTTACGTAAAAGTTATAAGACTTGACACTTTTTTCCGTTTGGGATTTATATGATTAAAAAAAAAAAAAAAAAATTTTTGACAAAATGTTCTTCATAAATTTATTTATAATTGCAAAAATGTTGATTTGGTAGAGAAACAGTATATGAATGGATTAAAGGAAATGTAATTCTTAATTTTTCTCAATTTGTTTCAGCAAAATCGAACCAGTCGTTCTCGAGTTATGTCAAACTACGTTTTTGCCAAAGTTTTACAATTAAGCGAAAAAACATCAAGGTAAGGAAAAAATGTAAAAGGTCTTAAAAGAAAAACTGACACATACGAACGGGAAACCCTTTGAGGATTTTACTATACTGACCTAGTACCATCACCCTGAATTGGAATTTCTCACCCCCCAGATTGGCTGTTGTACTGTGTAATAATATCAAATAATGTGTTCTTACTAATATCAATAACTAAAGCTGTAAGTAATGCATAAAAAATCGCTGATTTGAAAATTTGTTACAACTTGTGTTAAGTAGAACGCATTTTGGAATGAGAATTGGACGTAGATATGCATCAGAACAAGTACAATAATAATAACGAGTAAACTCGACTTTGTCTTAAGTCCACTTAAGTCATTTTTCCTTGCGACCAAAGATACAATAATACCTATAATAATAAATGGTTGCAACTGACCATAAAATTAGTATCTGGATGGCGTGGGGATATAAGATGCTATATTATATTTTAAATTTATAAAACATACGCTAGAATCATTTCTGTGACGTTCTATTTCTTACTTGAATGAATAACGCAGAACGTAACCAAGGCGAGAATTATTTTACGAGTCATTTTCTCGTCATCTCCTTGAAGTGCTTTAAACTGTGACTGTGGTTAGGAATTGCTGCTTTTTATCTCGATTTCCATGCCGTAATTCAATGGGTTTAATATTATTTTTCTACATATTTTTTAAACACAAATCCATTTGATGTTAATGAATCACAGATGAAAGCCGCTCTGTGCGAATGACATTAACGGGTAAAGCAAATACGATAAATGTTAGTGGGAACATCATTCGAACAGAGATTGAAAATAACTCTTCTAAGCCACTGTAGATTCAAAAACGTAAATTGCACTTAGTGGCAGTTCCACCAAATGCCAGGAGATACATTGTATATCCACTGAATATTTTTGTGGCACCAGTTTAGAGTAGTATTGCCTAATTACAGAGAAAATGTCGAAAATATCAAAAGTGACCACACGGAAGAGTGATCGCCTATAAGATTAGAATGAATGTTCAGGTACAAACAAAATCTCCATGAAAAAGGCAGAGGAATATAAAACATTAAACATTAATAGTAAACTATTTGTGAACCCGATATGAATATTGCAATACATTCCTCAGAATCGGTATAACAGTTCTGTGGAAAAAAGTGTTAAAAAGCTGTTCATTATTACATAACACATGGTGAATAAATGCCGCAAAATAATTTACTTTTGTGATATGGAATTATCTCATAAATGTTATGTTTTGTGAAAAACCAATAGACGTAATCAAATGTTACAAATTTTAAATTTCTGCGCTGCAATTTGCAATTTTCCTCAAGATACTAGTTGTCAAATTACTAATCTCATTTTCTTACTTCCATTGCTTTAGCAAAGCAATAATGTTTTTAGTATGATAGTGGAGTATACTCTCAAATTTTAAAGTCTTACAAACACCACTAGGAACACTTTCTTAGTAAAATACAATGGAAATTAAATGTAGTTTTGAAAGGACATTTCTAAAAAACATATGGTCTCATGAGTTTTTAAACGATACTAAAATTGTCTTAATCCATCAAAAGACAATGCCGGCAAACGACATATTTGACACAAAAACGTATTATTTTCGACATTTCGCAAAGCCTATCAAATGTGAACATAATAGACGCATTGCATTAGAAATTGGTCAAATAATTCCTGAGGCTAACCCACAGTGGCGGCCTGTGACAAAAAAATCGTTATTCCCTTTAGAATACTCTCAATTTTTAATGTTTTACAAACACCAATAAAAACACTTTCTCAGTAAAATACGAACGAAATTAAATGTATATTTAAAAGAACATTTCTAAAGAACATCTGGTTTCGTGGGTTTGTAAACGATAGTAAAATTGTCCTAATACATGAGGGAGATATGATGCCGGCAAACGACACAAAAGAGTATTAGTTTCGACATTTCGCAAAGTCTATCAAATCTGAACATAACAAACGCATTAGAAATTGATCAAATAATTCCCGGGCTAACACACAGTGGTCGCCTGTGACAAAAAATCGCTAATCTTTTTAGGATATTGCACCATTTAGATAACGCCTGTCCTAATTTCATGCCATTTCGATCATGCCACCGAGACGGATGAAAGTGTATATTATTTAATATGAAAAAATGTTAACACCCATAATGAATCGTTTTAAAGCACCAAGTATCGCTTGAGCAAATGTGTTTCATGATTTTCTCAATTGACTGAGCTCTATCCGTTGTCTGACTGCGGCTGATATATATCTCCTATCTTCTTCTTCTATCTTCTATATATATAAAAATCAATTGCTGTGCGTTAGTCTCGCTGAAGCTCGAGAACGGTTGAACCGATTTGGCTCATTTTAGTCTTAAATTATTGGTAGAGTATTCCGGAAGGTTTAAAAGGTTTTATTTGAAATGATAGATGGCGTTGGAGATGAGATTTTTGCAATTAATTTTTTTTTTACCACATTAACATTGAATCAAATAATGGTAGGTGACCAACATCATTTTGAAGGCAAAACAACGTTTGCCGGGTCAGCTAGTATATATATATATAAATCTAATATCCTAATATTTTATCAGATTTATCATCCAAATAAGGATGTGTTTAAATTTGATGTTCAAGATGTTCAAATATATCAAAAATCTGTAAACAATTTAAGTCAGGTGAACCCTAAAGTACTTTTGTATTATAATTATAACTTACTGAAATTATTACAAATTTATAATATGTAATTGTGTCACAATAAACGCTTACTGAATTTAGTACAGTTGAATGAAAGGTATGAACCTACGAATAGATGGGTTAAATTGCATAATTTGTATGGGAGATACCATAAAAGGCAAGATTATACTGTCGACTTTTTTTTAAACTTTTCCAAGCATTACAATTTAATTCAATTGGCAAAAATTTAAACTACTGCATTCTACGTATTAGATTTTAAAGAGGGAACAGTGCATACTTTCCATTTTTATTCTCAGAACTAAAATTATGAGTAACATGATGTGTGCTAAATTTGTCTGAATTCAGTGTAACTGTCTGAAATCTATATATCCAAGAAAAGAAACAAACAAAAAAACACATTTCCTTTCTCAGAAATGGGTTATAAGAGAGCTCCTCGCATTTAACGAACTTACAGCATTCTCACTTATCGGGACCTACAATATAAAGACGGTTCCGAACGCCAAGGTTTGAGAATCATTTACTAGACTTGTTGATCACTTGACTACTCGAAGCGATTGTTTTGCAGGTACCACAAGGGGCGTGGTTATTAGGTTCGATTTCCCCAAATTTTACCAAGTTCGACTCTTATGGAGCCAAAAAAAATGCATATTAATAAATTAAAACTAATTTGTTTTAAAAGATCTTCCCAATCATTTCCGAGTTCTGTTTCACGAGTAAGACCACAAATTTTTGTGCATAACTAATCCCTTCAGACAGGAGTCTTTCTTCGACAATCCTGGCCGTTAATGAGATTATCATTATTCAATCAATCATTATTGTAAATTAATACATAATTAAGCGTGCAAACAAAAAACAAACTTAAGAAAATACGAAAAGAGCAGCCTGTTCTTCAAATCCACTAATATTGTACATACATACATACATATGTATGTATGTATGTACGCAAGGAACATAATAATCTTCCTTACGAACATACATTTTTTGCATGATTTAAATTGATTTGATTTTTTTTGAGTTCAATTTTATATATTTTTAATCTTTCGTTTAATAAATCTATGGAACCGTGAACGTGAATTTTGGTAATATGCAAGTTCATTTGAAAAAATGGCTAAAATAATCCATGGAGGTCTGGCAATAGCAAAGAAAAGCTTCTGCTACCAAAGAAAAGTTTCTGCTACCAAAGTATTCATTATATGCAGGACTCAGTAGTGAAGAAAAAGCTATTCTATTCGGCATCCTAAAAAATTAATTTTCATGAGAGATATTTGAAATTTAATGAAAATGTTGTGAAAAATCGTTAAAAATTAACATAAAACAACAAGAATAAAGATCTCAAGTAAAAAACAGATTTCGTTTGTTTGTCGAGCTACTTATTGCACCACGATTAGGACACCGGGCATATTAGTTAAAGAAAATTGCATTTTTGGAGGTGTTTCAAAAATGGCCCAGCTCAACAGGCTCACCACATTTGCAACTTCCAGCTTCATGCAAGTCGTACCATTCTAACGTAGTTGCACACATATTTCAATTAATTTAAGATGAGAATGAGCAAATAATTATTCGAAAACATAAAAATTATTTCGAAAAATTGTAATACATACACAAAATATGAACAAAAAAGAAAAACATTTGCACTCTCACTCACTCACCTTAGGTTTTATAAAATTCTGCTGCTGCGGCGATGTTAGTGGCTACGGCGACGCTGATGCTGATGGTGATGCGGTAGAGGTAGAAAACAAAGGAGGAAAAAACAACCCGTTCACATTAGATCCGACCGAATAAACCGCAAACAAATCTTCGAACGCATAACAACTATTCGAAATAACCGATCGTCCAAAAACCCAGAGTAGTGGAACGCGAACACACACAAACTCGGTCACGCGTTCACCCGACTTGAAGCAGCTCACTAGTGTTTTTATTTAGCACTTTCTGTTATTGCTGCTACTGCTACTGATGCTGATGCTACTACTAAGCTGCTGCCGTTACCTATTGCAGTTGTTGGCCGTTGAATTATTTGTTGTTGCTGTGTCGCCAACGAAACGACTATAAAAATTATTGTTGTAACAGTGGCAGCAACAACATTGACAGCTCCGAGGACGGCACCATCATCGTCTGCATCCAACAACCCCACCACTAATGGCCACCAGACATTCAGATGTAATTGCAAAATTATTTCTCTTCTTCTCCTTCACGATTCTGCTGCTTCCTTTGTGTTGCTAGCGTTCTTTTTACTCCTCAAATACTTAGTTGTGTTTTGTGTTGTTTGTTCAGTTATATCAAATACGGGTTGTTGTTGTAATTTAAATATTTGGTTTTCTTTTTATATTCACTTCGAGGTTTTAATATTCACACTTTTTGCGTGCATGTTTTTTTAGTTGTTCTTGATTTTAGCGATGTTGTTGTTATTTTACTAATATAAAAGAGAAAAATATTTCCGTGCTGTTGTTAACGGATGCAAAAACAGTGTTGCCATTCGGAAAATTCTGTAAGAAATTTTAAGTTATCTTCGTTTTCATCTTTTCTCCAGAAATGGTAAAATAGAAACGGGTCAAATTTCGAATACTCGAAACACTAATCAATGTCAGTAAGCGAGATTATGGGAAATTTAATGTTTCTCCAGGTCTTCTACCTGCCTTTTGTTTTCCAAATTTTCAACCAAGAATGCAATAGGTCGTGCAAACGAAATTGATTGAAATCTTATCTATGCATTATGCATGTTTCTATAACTGTGAGATATAGGCTCAAAATACATTTAGCTTCCGCAAATTTGGGTTGCCGCAGTCAACGAGCTACTATAAAGAGAAAATTGAATTTCGGAAAATCCGTCAACAAAAGTACCACAAGAACTGGATCGTTATAGACAATTTACAAACAAAGTCTGTGATATGGAAATATTAGACTGCGCTAAGTTCACAAAAGTTTCAAAAAATTTACGGAAATATCGTGTATACCAATCCACAAGATGGGCAGGAATTGTTCCTTAAGGTAGCATTCTCACACCGTGATCGAATTGGAAGGCAAAAAATTTAATATTTTTGCAATTACATTTTCAGAAAAGAACATACTTCTTCCAAAAATGGACAAAAAATTCATGACTTGGACAAATTTTACATCTCGAAATTTCTTTAACCCTATTTTCTCCACGTGAAAGGAAAAATGGAGGGCAAAAGAAACAAAAAATATTATTTTATTTCAGCAAAGACTTAATAGCTTGTAACGGTATATCTTGTGAAAAGGAACGAAGTACAATTTCTTCACTAAATTTCATCGCAGTTACTTCTTTCTTTAATTCTCAATTCCATGCACTTAATCGAATTTTATCCAATGCTTAGCACCTTTATGAAAATAACTCTTGGCAGCACTGTTGCATATAAACTGAAACCAAAAATGTAAAAACTACTGAAACGTAGAGTTCTTATGGTTGTTTGTTTGTTTTTTTTTTTTTTCTTCTCATTCACTTTTTTAGCGAGTCTTTAATATTTTCGTACAAAACGAGCGCTACCGCGCCATTCGTCCCACTCATGTACTCGTATATACAATATAATACTTCTCTCCGCATCTTATTTGTGTAACCATGTTTTTTCCTAAATCATACATAATTTTTTAATAGATTTGTAAACAATTTGGTTTCGGAGTTCCTTTTTTACATAGCGATGTGTGCATGAAGTACAAAACGCGCTACACCGATTTTCGTTCATTCAAATCCCGACCGTGCACAACGTAAAATAAACATGCGCCAGTATCGGCAGACAGACGCGAGATTCTGAATATTGCTGATTCTGCTATCAATGCGAAGTGCGTGAGTGGGGATGTGTGAGTGTAGGTTACGTGCTGGGTTTATTGAGTAGGTGGTGGTTTAGGGGGTGAGATGTGTGACCTGCATTACCAGATTGTTTTAGGAGCAACCACATAACTGGGAAACGGGGCTACATACATAATTACTGCGAAGCACTTTGTGCATTTTATATAAATTCATCTACGAGTATGTATGGAAAATATAATGTGAATGGCCAACATTTTAGTTACATTTTGATAATTTCTTTATATAGTTAATGGTAACCTTAAAATGAATTATAACTGTTTTTGTTAAAAACAAATTCTTCTTTGGCAGAGTGTTGATAGTTTTTAAAATTGGCACTAACCCTGGGGTTTGGAAATAATTTATTATTAAGATATATATTTCATTTTAAAATTCAGAAATAAATATTTGTGTCAATTCATAACAAAATTAAAGCAAAAACCGTGTTTACTAAAATGAATTTTTGCCATTAAAACTGAAAATAATTATTGTAAATGCATTATACAAATATTAGTCAAAAGTATATTTTTCTTTCTCACATTTTTATAGTCCATAAAATAACAGGTATCTTCATATGTTTCATGTTGCTTTCCCCAGTGATTTTGTAATCAAAAAGCGTTCTGATAACCGTTCACTTATGCGTAATAAAAGAAGTACGTGAAAGACCATTTTCTTTATTTTCGTGATATAATTGAGACCAGTTGCGATTGCACTTATTTGATTTCATTTCTCATTCACAATCGGCTGTTTGTATTTGCTCGCAGCAGATTTCGTATTTGCGAACTTTCACTCATTAAGAGAATTTTTTTTTTTGTTTCCAAATTCTTACTGGGAAAATAATCTAAAATATTTGCTATTATAATTTATGTCAAACACTTAAATCAAAATTTGGGAAAAGCTATTCATTAAAACAAAATTAGCTGTCAAAGGGCAGATTTTGTTGAAACCTTTGTTCTAGATTTCCCTTCACAGTTTCGGAAACGACAACACACAACTCAAGAATCTCCATTTTGTTGGCCAATTCTTGGATAATATACCGGTTTTATGAATTTTAATAAGTATTATTAAATATTTTGTATCTCTTATGTACAAAGCCCACATGGTTTGTGAAAAAGAGAAGCAAAAAATTCAAATATTCTCCAGTTTCATGACGAGTGTGTCATTTATCACATCTCTTAACAGAAATATTTTATTGAATAAACTTTAGTACACGCTAGGTTTGCAATCATTCGTGAAGAACCCATGTTCATACATTGAAAACGTGGAAACCCCATCAAATGCCATTTAGGCATCATGTATCTCAAAGTCATGTTCATCGATCACATACAAGAAATATGTATATAAACAAGTTCTTACAAAGCAAAATATCACAATTTTTCATAATGAATATAATTTTGATGAAATACGTAACAATATGTCAATAATGGGCAGGAAAATTGGAGGCGCGATTAATTCTATTGAAATTTGTACGTCTTGCAGCGATTTTAATGTATATCAAAAATAAATTAGAAACCTTTTCACTGAAAGTATAATGAATTAACTTGAAGTAGACATCAGTAGATCGTAGATTGAGTGAGTCTATTGAGATTGAAATATCATAGGAACAAAAAAAGAGAGAAACTTCTAAAGAAAATTCTTTTTTTAGGAAAATTTGCTAAAGATAACTAAAAATTGATTGTCAGCGGTATGCAGTATCGTAATTTCTTTGGCAGTATCGAATGTTTCCAGTAAGTTACTGGGGCGATTTCTACAGAATTAGGTTGCAATTTTATTCAGGCTGTGAAATTGAAAAATATGTCAGTTTTTGATACAACTTTTCTTTTTTTAAGTAATAATTATTTTCTGAATCCACAATTCGACTGGCGAACGTATGTACAAGAATAATAGGTGTTTGTTATGGTTTTTTAAGACCTTTCCAATAACGATCAGCAATACTAACTTTGAGAAATGTACTAAAAACTAAATGTGACTTTTTCTTTGGAATCAAAGCCGCAGAAAATATGGTAAAACAAAATTAAAATTCAAGATGAGAATTAAGAGTTGATTACTAATTCTTGGGCACCATTTTTTAGACCTTATTGTGGGTGCCCTAAATGGTGATATTTCGACTACAATTCCAAATATGAAAACTGTATGTCCGTGCGATATTTCTAGGCTCTACTATTTCAATTTTTTTTTAATGCGACTATAGATTTGGTTTCGAAAATATAATCCGTGAAATGTACAAAAGTTGGTGCTCAAATTGTAGGCCGTTTCATTAAGATTACAATTCTAATAACGATTTATATTTTTATCATTATGATCTTTTTAAGGAAAAACCTGTGGTGCCATTAGTCATTCAAAAATCAGAATTATTTTTCTTTATTTATTTCTTTCTACCTCGTTCAATCATATCTTATTTATTTTACGTATAAAAATTTCTATTTCTTAAAACCCTGCGCAATTTGAAAACAATTTATAATTTTCATTTTCCAAATCATTCAGTTATTCTTTCTTTCAAATCTTGTTTTTGAAAATCTTTCTATTTTTTTTTAATTCGCGTCTTTCCGAAATCGAGTTTTGCAAAAAAAAAAATTAAATATTGCATTTAAAAATCTCTTTGACAAAATTAGTAACTTTCTTCAGGTTCTAGGTGTTTAAAGTGTTTCAACGTAAAAAGCTTGAGCTTCTCTTATAAATTATATCTTTTAAAAATATGTAATTTTTCAGAAGGATTATAGTCTTTATATTTTGATCTATGACGACAATTTTTCTTAGAAATTTTACTTACTTTAAACAAAATGTTAAAGAAAGGCATTTATTTGTGGCATTTATTTTGATTTCATGTTTGGAACATTAATAACTTCCTCGGCATGTTCTTATAATTTAACTTAATTTTCAAATAAACACTCTAATGGTTTCAACAGCAATTGATATTTCTACAATATTTATTGCATATATTGGCTCCTATGCAAACGGGGAATTTTGATTCCAAACCGGATTTTAAAAATAGGTGCTGAGATTAACAAGTCATTCCCGTCTAATTAGTTAACTCAATCCAACAAATCTGGCAAGCCTTTGTGTTTTTGTAAAGTGCTGCGAGTAGGAATGTAAAAAAGAAAAAAAGAAAACGTTTCTGTGTATAGTGATATTTATGATTAATAACAGAAGGTTGTGGGTGAGGGCATTCAGGCAGCAAAGCTAACAAATGGGAGAAGCTGCCCTCGCTGTAACGGACTAAGGGAATTCGGAAGAGAACCACGACGATAAGTGAATTGGTAAAGCAGGTGTCGAACTTTGATTTTTTTGTCTGTTATTCATGTTGTCCATTGGCGTCGTCGTTGAAAACAACAACAAATAACAACAGCTAAAAAATTTTGTGGAGAGAGGCATAACGTCGGGCGAATGATTAAGCGCCCCAATGGGGTGGAGTGGTAGGAGGTTTAAAAAACATTTCAAAAAGCAAAAAATTTAGAACGCTTTGTGTGTTAAATAGTAAATTTTCTCGAACTGTGCCCTCTTGTACTAGATCCATTACAAATAATGTGTTTTGCCGCTAGACTTAATGTTAAACGGAATTCGGTGAACTTTTAAGGTCACATCTCATTATTTGTTCCGTTCACTCTAATCACTGTGAGGTAATAATGACGATGATGAAAACGATGCCATCGCTGATGTTGCCGATGACAATCATCAGCGTAGGCATCCCATCAGCCCTAATGTGATACTGACATTTCTTTCTTTTTTTGCTTCCAGGAAGTCACTGATATTTTTCCGAATTTTATTTTGTGATTTCTATGTTTTTTCCTTTTTCTTTTCTTTTAACTTGACCACACAAAAATAATTAGCATTATTGTTGGTTTTTCGTAGTCCAGTTTGGGTAGGAAGGGAAACAGAACTTCCACCAGATACTACCAAGCACAAGATACTCGTGTGTATACAAATTTTTCTCTAAAAAGATTCTTTTCTTCTTCTTGGGGTATACTCGACTCGACGACTTCAATTCGCCGTCGTATGGCAAGATTTTGTGTATTATTTTTTTTCAAATTTTCGCCTCAATATTTCTTTTATTTATTTTCTCTGCTCGCATTGGTTATTAGTATTCAATTTATGCACTTTTTGACTTAATCAATTTATTTCCTTTTCTGTAGATGTTTTATGTAAATTTTGCATACAATTTTTTCTCGCTTTTTTGTGGTTGGAATTTTCTTCTCTACCTTTGAGCGTTGTTGTTTGTACATTGTTAGCACTTGAAATCACTGAAATTCCATACACACACCCGCTCGCACACACAGAGAAAACAAGTCCTTTTGTTCGGTCTCTGGATCTACTGTTTCTTACTTCTTTACCAAATTGTTCAACACAACGACAACGACGGTCAGCCAAACTGTTTGGCAGCGGAAGGGAAATTTCATACTAAAGTCATCGATGTGTAATGAATGGTTATTTGGCCATATTTTTTTGGCTAAGGTGACGGCTCTCATCTTTCCAGTGAGCAGCAATATTTTTTGCGCTCTCACCACAACCACTTAATGATAAGCTCCAACAAACACAACGCTCACAAAAGCTCCTTGGCACCAGTTGGTCGAAAGTTGTCAGCCTGCATGCGTTGTGTTAAGCGAGGGGAGCTTTGTTGAGTTGTAAGTGCGAAAGCTTTTTGGCGCCTTTATTTGGTTTTTTACTTTCTCTTTTGAGCTAAGGGTAGGAAAATGAAAGAATTATATTTATGACTTGTGGAACAATCGCTTGCACCAAAATGCGGAGAGCATCCAACTGAATGAGAAGAAACAGGTGTTTCTGTTCCGTTCTGTTCTAATGAAAAATGCCAGCGTTGATGGAAATCCGCTGATAAATACTGTTGATATTGATGGTAGAAAAAATGAACGAGTACAGATATTTCAGTCAGGTGAACTCATGGAACGTTCTTTTGCCTTGGTGCACATACAGTTTGACACGAAAGTGTTTTCACAAAGGAAATTTGTTATATTTGTTTACTTTAAGGCTTAAAAAAACAGGCTTTGGTTGAGATTTCTACATTTTTTTTATTACAACTGGTCGCTTAATCTATTATCTTTAGAAATTAATTAATGAAAATTTAAAGATATTCATATGGCTTAGAAAAATACCAACAACAAAGAAATGGATTAAATTCAAGTAACACGGAAGTGTTTGCACAAACGTTCATTTTAGTTTCTACTTATCGCGTTATTCGCATTTACCGTTATTTTTTGGCATTTTGCTTACACAGATTTGAGACTGATGCAATGTTTTGACTAATTTCGTCATTTGTCGTTAGAGTTGATGAAGATTAGACACAAATTTGAGAAAATTAAAAATGCCTGGGAAAACTTTTATCATTTGATATGATTCAGTTGGTTTATTGTAACTATTCCATTGGGAAAACAGCCACGGAGATTTCAGAAATGTTCGCAATTTCTAGGAGAACCGTTTACGAAGCCTGCTATTGAATAACCCCGCGCGTTAAATGATAGCGAAGAGCGGATTATGACCCGAAAAATTAATGATAATCCTATAATATCGACTGAAACGCTTACCAGCGAGCTTCAAGAAGAATGTGGTATTACAATTGCTCGAGAAAGTGTTCGCAGAGCTTTGAAAAAGGAATGACTTCTCATCCAGAGTTGCCCGGAAAAAACATAGATGTCGGCTGAGCACATAAATAGACGCCTAGCATTTGGCAGGACCCACGTGGAACAGCCTGACTCATATAGAGGTGAAGCTATATTTTGCAATGAAACCAAAATGATGCTTTGTTACAATGATGGACCCAACAGAGTGTGGCGCAAGCCGTTAAAAGCACTTGAACGAAATAACATAATACCGACTGTAAAATTTGGAAAACTTTCGGTGATGGTTTTTGGGTGCATCTCAAGCAAAAAGGTGGGCGA
>JAHXMU010000057.1:2027332-2158998 GCA_019455685.1 Philornis downsi | reverse complement strand
CTGCTCAGAGTCCAGATCTCAATCCCGTCGAGAATTTGTGGGCCGATCTGAAAAAACGGACCTCAAGGCTTTTGTTGTGGAGAAATGGCAGAAAGCACCGATTAAATATGTTTAAAAGCTTATCAACTCGATGAATAGAGGACTATAAGCGGTTATTAGAGCCAACGGTGGATACATCAAATAATAATTTTGAATTTAAACTGCTTTAAATAGCTTCATTTAACTTAATTTACATTTGTGCAAACACTTTCGTGTCACTTAAACTTAATTTTTGTAATTTTGTTGTTGTTATTTTTCTAAGCCATATGAATAGGTTTTAATTTTCATTAAATAATTTATAAAGATAATAGATTAAGTAACCAGCTGTAATAAAAAAAATATTGAAATCCCACCCAAAGCCTGTTTTTTAAGCCTTGAAGTAAAAAAATATAAAAAAATTCCTTTGTGAAAACACTTTCATGTTCAGTTCTTATCAAAAATACTTAGAATTAAAACATAATAAAAGATGCAAAATTATAACTTTACAAAGTCGTATGTTTAAAAACTACCTAATAGAGGGACCAGAGAGTTTTGCTAAATCGGCAAATGTGTGTGTGTGGTAAATTAGGAAGAGATGGCGAGGCTATCAGGTAGTTTTGTTGTTTTTAATTTTACCAAAAGTTATATCAGCAAAAATTTAAGTAACTGCGGCCTATAATTTGGGATTACAGAGGAAAAATTAAGTCTTGATAAATCTGTCAAGGGGGCGAGTCTATATAGTCCATTTGCAATTCCCGGCTACAATCGGGCAAAATATTGGTCTGTGTCATTTTTAAGAAGATTCATGAAGATTTACAGCAATTACCGTGCCCCCTAACCCGCGAAACAGACGAACATCGATCTTTTAAAAATCATGAAACGCATATGGTCATAACATACTTGATGCTTTAAATGCTTTCTTATGGGTGTTACTTTTTCGCCGTGTCAAATCATACAAGATATAACTTTATTCGTTCCAGTGAAGATACAAACATTTAATTCTATTGAAAATTATTTTGACAGAAATTCTTGGACTAACAGTCATGAGTTACCCCTTAAGGGGTAAAAAAAAACATTAAATATTGATTATTCAATCAATAGTTTATTGTATCGCCTTTAAATTAGGTTTACCATCCGAAATAATACACTTACGTCAATCACCATTTTGCGGAAAAGATGTCAGTTCTCGCGGCGAATTCTATTATGTCTTTATGTCTTCTATCTACTGAAAACTGATAAAGAAAAGAGAAAAAAGTCAGCCATAGCCATATCTGGTGAGTACAATGGCTACTCGATGACTATTACTGAGTTTTTAGCTAGAAATTTGTTCACAATGATAACCGCATGCGTTGTCATCATGGTGCAAAATCCGCGAGATTTCTTTCCACAAATCTAGGCATTTTCGATCAGTTTGCTCATTCAAACGCTGCATAACGCCTATTCATTGTTCTTTGTCTACAATCTAACCTTCTGGTAAGAACTCCCGGTGCTTAACAAGGCGACACTCAAAGAAAGCAGTTAAAATTATCTTGATTTTTGATCGAATATGTGGTATCGATTTAAAATTTTCGCCTTTTTCAGAAATTTTTGATTGTGTCACTTTTGATTTGTATGCAGCTGATCATGAAAATTTCGCTTGGAAATGCTTTTCAGGGATGTTAATACAACGAAATGTAAAGTTTTTGTATTTCCTATGGAATTGGCGTTTTATTGCAATAATTGTTATTAAAACGTATTCCGCTTTGAGTTTCAGGCATTTAAAACACAAAAATTAGGATTTTTCAAACAAGTTTAAAAAAACTAAATGGAAATACAGTCTGAGGTCAATGACTAGCTTGATATAATAAAATAATAAAAAGGATAACGTCTACAATTGACTCAATACTCCCACCTTTGTCCCCTTACTACCATTTAAGAGTTTTTTTTACCACTATTTGAAATTATTAAAATTCCGCCCAGTCTCATTTATGCAAAAGACAGGGAAATTGATGCAGATTCACAGGTTACATTATTCTCCACACAAAAAATGATATTAACTGAATCTGAATCAATTACAAATTGCAGTCGAAAATGTAATACTGACAAAAATCGGCATTTTGTATGGAAGATGAAGGAAAGGGCGTTTGCAACTCAATCATTCGCAGTCCAAAACTGGAAGTTGAAAAAAATTTATTGCAAGTTTTTCGATTTTAAGATCATTTTTATGGGGGGCACAAAATGTTACGGTATGCCAAATTTAAAATGAGTCGTCCATATCAATACCAAATTATAGCCAAATGAGTAAATCTTATCGAATGTGCCATTTTCTATTGAAGATACCACAGAGAAAGCTGTAAAATTGTCCAATTATAGTCCTAAGCTACAGTATAAGAAAAAATTAGTATGCAAAGTTGGAATGGAATCGTGCAAATAATTCAAAAACAAAACAATCGCTACTGATAGAAAATTGCGTCAATATCACAAGTTATATTAACCGGTACAACATATTATGCCTTGCTAAATTGTCTGTAAATCGACAGCTCCAATTCGAAGTTAATCATACAAAAGTGGTTTTTATCAAATCCATCATTTTATATGGGAGCTTCGCGAAGGGGTAGGATCATCATAGATTTACTGGAGTTAGGCAGCACCCAGGTGAAAGGCGTTACATGTGTTTTCCTACAAAATTGGGCGCAGAGACAGACAGGCAAACAGATCACATATGGATCGGCAAACAAATCTAAAAAACAACTATCAAATAGAATATATAGGAGAGCGTCAAATATTCAGTGAACTCACTTGAAGCGAACTGAACTCACAGAAGCGTTTACCTGGCTTACCGATTATTCAGACACATAATTTTTAAGAACTGTATGTTCGTTACGTTGGAGGTTTGTTAACCTGACTATGGCACCAGTTAACATAATCAAATAGAGCTAAAACTTTGTCAATGACATTTTCTAGTCTGTTGGCACCATCGAATACAGTTCCCCGGTAGGTAGGACGGCAAAAAAAATTCTCCACATACATACGTGGTGACCACCCTCATGACCCAGCCGCCGCAATCGCGATATTTTCTTGTATTTAACCACGTCGATACTGGCATTCAGCTCATGATTCGCACGACATCGATGACCTGCGTTTATGGTATTGGATGAATTTCGAAGACTCCCACACTAGCACCAGTGTCTTGTACAGTCGAGAGAGGTTTGTCATTAAATCCCATTTCTAGGCGACATCTGTTTCCAAACATTACCCTTCTCCTAATTTTTAAGTTGTCATTATTAATTATACTAAAGACAAAGTCTCTTGAGATATAATCATTGGCCACGACAACCTTCAGACGCTTTGTTCACAAAAACAAGTAACCTCCCCGCTTACCAGCCAACAGGGTTTAATGCAGCTATCCTCTTAAACATATCCAAAAGGATGCTGAACGGAGTCTACGGGGGGGGTATGCTAATCGCACTGGGTATAGGAGGCAACAATTTTGGGAATAAACTACCACAACTGTCAGCACTTTCTTCCAGCCAGAAGATACCAAATTTACTATGCTAGTATAGAACATAATTCCCATTGGCGAAGGTGAGGCCTATCTATCCAAATTGTGAAACGGAGAAAAATTCCAAACCCGTTCCGTCCAGCGAAAGTGAACGTCAACCATGTGATATAGACGTGGAATTCCCATGCCCCCGAAAAATCTTGAAGAGACTGTCTTATAGACTCCGTGTTGGTCAGCGCCATCTTACAAAGGCGTAAAGCTTCACAGGGGTTTAGAATCTTCAGCTGCGACTTCATGCCATAGATATAATTATGCGGCAATCAAGTTCCTCTTACGGAAGGATTTTGGAAAATAGCGTTAATCAGAACTTTCCCATTCCCCAATCGAAAATTTAAATTCTCATTTAAAATTCATAACATATCAAACTTCCATCTGACCTCCAAAAGACATAACTGAAATTCATCCCCAATAAAAAAAATCAACTTTTCAACACAACGCACATTGGGAACTTCAGTAAAAAAAAATTAACTTTTGTACAAAAAACTCATCATTCCTCTATTGACAAAAATTCTGGGTTTATTTTTAAGCTTAATAAAAAAGGTCAACTAAGATAAAGCCAAATAAAATAGATATCATATTTGTAAAAAATACACATTACATCTATGTGTAAAGTCTTATTGTACCATCAGCGCCGGTAGAGAACACCCAAGGTTGTATGGGATGCCAGGCGACATCAAGAACACCAAACTCCTCACGTTTTTCATGAGTTTGCAACTTTTTAAGAGGAACAATTAAAGGATTTTGCAGCAAATCACTAAAAGTAGAAAAAAAGAAAATCGATTACACATCATGAACAAATATTAAATAATTAAAAACAAACTTACTTGTAAACCATGCCGTGTGATACAATGACAGTTTGATCGTCACTACCCGAAGCGAATAAAGGATAACGTAAATGATAAGCCACACTACGCACAGCATTCTTATGCAGGCGCATTGTCTGATAGGGCTTAGTTGATAGATCCAAATCGAACCATAACATTTTCTTGTCATAAGTAGAGACTAGCAAATTGTCACCCTTAGGATGTATAGACATGCCAGAAATCCATTTAGAGTTGGTAAGAAGTTTTTTAACAAGTTCTTGTTTGACCAAATCGTAAATACGAATATTGTGTTGAGTCTGAAAAATGGATCATAAAAAAGGTTAATAACGAATGTAGTGGCATCACTGCGACAACTTACAGCCACAAAGAAGCAAGGTTTAACCGGATGGAAGAGTACACACTGTATAAGACCTTTGCTCTTTGAGAAGGGTATCTGCGAACGCCTCTTCGACAATTGATGTATTAAAGCAGATCGATTGGCACCCTCCGGCATCACGGTGGCAAAGTAATCACCTCTACCGTGCCAAGTAACCTGACGTATGGGCTTAAAGTGTTGAATTACTACGCGAACGCCCTTCTCCTGTTCATCCTTACTAGCTGTAGACCACTGTACAGCTGTCTTTATACGTTCACTTTCCAAAGTATCAACTTGTGGTTCCTCAGCCAAAAGGTCGTCGGTCTTCTTGACTAACATTTTGTCGCCGACCTTAGGATTAACAAGAAGTAGGCGATTGCCCGTGGCAACGGCCATAATAGATAATTTTGGATTAGGGCACCAGGCGACGCATCGGACCACATCGTCCGTTTCAATGGTACGAATGCAGCGGCCAGTAGAGATTTCCCAAACTGAAACGGAAAATTAGGAAATCGTATAACTTTGCCGAAAAAAACGATGTGCAAACTAAATATAATGTAGAATGCAGAGCTTTTTACTGTATAATTGGTAAGTTAAAGACAAAGCTAGACAAAAGGTAGTTAAAAATGTGAATTTAATTAATTTGACCACTTATGACAACTGCCGGCTTTAATATCTTGGACCGAGCATATACTCATCACCAAATAAAAAGTCATGTAATCTAATAAATAACGTATGCACTTTTCGGTTAAAAAGTATAAGGATTATGATTGTTTTTTGCAATATTCATACACTGCCGTCATATATAGTTTTTAAATACTGAATAAATCTTAAAATTTTTGAAAGTAACCTGAAACCAGTCCCCGTACATGCAAGTGTTTTTTCGACTGCAACGATTTCCACCAATTATGTCAACTGCGGGCTACGCAATTTCCGAGAATTCTGTCTAATTTTCAATTTAATCCGTCTACAGAAATGTTAAGGGACTGGTCTAATTTCATGTAGATTCAGAATTTATATAATTTATATACCTCAAATGAATGTTTCTAACTGCTGCAAATGGAATGACAAAATTGTTACAAACTTACTTCTTCATACACTTTTTTGAGGAATCACCTAACTGTAAACGTAGTTTCGGGCAGTACTAAATATGAAGAGTCGAAATATTATGTACGAGAAGACTTTTGAACGCGCTTTCTAAGGACGTCGCAAAATCATGAGGCTACGGCCTGCAAATGCCGTAAATGACCAACACACCTTCAATGGAAATGCCTTTTTTTCATAATACCCTTAATATACGTGCCTTTTTGTCCTATTATTTAAACCTCTTAATGGGAAATACTATTCTTTCGAGAAAAACTTCTTTGGCAAGAATTTTATAAACATTTAAAATTTTCTCAAAACTTTGAAAAAAAAAAAAAAATCAAATGCTTTCATAATGTTTTTTTTCCCAAAGTAACATTTTTAAAATACTTTATATTTTTAACATAAAAAAGACGCCACATGCTTGTTATGTACTTTTATAGACAATACAAATTCATTATAAATTTTAGCATAGTGCTTTAAAATTCGATTTCTTACAATACAGAAATATAATATTCACCGTCATATCTGTAATACTTCATGGAAAGTGTTCCAAATAAGCGTAAGAAAAAATAATATTTATTGAAAATTGAACATTCACAAAGAATATGCTTTTTATATTTTTATGGTTATTTCAGTTATGAATACTTCGAAAAGGTACTCGCATCTTTACTTTCTACACCCAATTTAGGGACCACGGATTATTCATACTATCCAGTTAAATTTTATAACATACTTGTTTAACATTTTTGTAAAAAAAAAAAAAAAAAAACCTAACTTAGGTCCTTTCTTTGGTAGTATTTATCGCAATTTTTAATATTTGTCTGTGAAAAACTGGCAAACATGGCATGTTTGAAACAGCACACATTTATCTTCGGAGTATCACGTATAGAAATTAATAATATAAGTATAAGGACTTAATAATATTGTGAAACGAGTCAAACTTAATTGATTTCAGCGGGAGCCTTTCTAAAACTTGGGCCATTATGTGCTTAGTTTGTTTGACGTATTTAACTTGTGGGTTGCGCTATCGACCGGGTTTTAATTTAATATACAAAAATTGTAACCAAAAAGAAAAATATCATTGAGGAGTATCCTTTACAATAAGAAAGACTTTAACAACCTTTTGTTTTGCATATTCCCTTCTTTCCTCCTATTTTAATTTCTGCTTGGTTTTCATTTAATTGCTTTACTTACTTTTAACTGTCTTATCATCCGATCCTGATGCCAAATATTCTCCTTTGGGCTCCAAGCTGACGGATCGCACCAAATCGGTGTGTCCTCGATAAACTAAACTTTCCACCGTTGGGAATGGTTGCAAATCTTTTGGTGATGGCAATTTTGGTATCAAGTATTCTGCATCTATATTAAGCTTAACGCGTTTCGCTCTGGGGCAAAGGTAGAGATCCAAGCAGCGCAAGAAACGCTCACGCAAGTAACGTGGATATGCAGGAACTTCACGCAACGACCGGTACTTTTGGGGCATAAAGTGGAGTTTCCGTTTGTGCGGCTCGTCTTTCAGTTTTAGCCATTCTTTCTGTTCTTTCTCATCGAACAAGTATTCGGGTGGAGGATTGTAAGATTCTGCGTGTCCAGGTAAATCACGCTTGGGTGCCGATACTGGGTCGTGAATGCGTCTCATATCTTCGCGGCTGGTGTCTGTTTCCCAGAGCATATAGAATTTGGGACCTCTCTTGGCTGCCCTTTCCTTTTCAAGATCATCTATAGTCTTCATCCAACCCATTTTTAAGGCATGAACCATGCGACCAATCTTCTTTTTTTCCGACACCGAAGGGAGGAAAGATCTTTTATGATCGGGGACATTTTTAATAGGCATTTTTTCTACTTCTGATGTGAACCAATCAATCCAGGGTTCGTATTCATTGTGCTCAGGATTAGGAATTCGGGCAGAATTGATTCGTTTGATTAATTCGATGTCGGCATCGGTAAGCACAACCTCCTGACCAGTTTGAGGGTCTTTTACCGTCCTCCAAAAATTATGATCTTCGATTTTCCTCAGGAAGTCGTCGATTTGGTCGCCCTTAGACGGCTTGATGATCTTCTTGGCATCCCAATCGTAACCAATGTGCTTATATTCATCATACCAGTGCATGGGAATATTGCCGACAGTATTACGTATGTCTTCTTCATCAGATGTATCGGAATTTTCGTATTCTTCCTTGGTACCGCCAGTAGCGTTTGCTAGCTGTTTGCCTTTCTTAGACTTTTGTTCTTTTCTTAGCTCCTTGCTGAAAACTTCCAAAGCTTTAGAAGCATTTGCCGATTTAGATGTAGAAGGTAGAGACTTCTGCATTCCTTTTTTGCCAAACAATTCACCCTCAGTGTCTTGGTTCGCCTTTTGCTTCAAATTCTCCGCCTCATCTTCAGTGTCTTCATCCGCGTCATCGGTATCGTCCATCTCATCCTCCTCGCCAGATATATCTTCAATATCTGCTTCATCAATACTGCTCTCATCTGAGTCGTCATCATTACTGGCATCACCGTTTCCACTGCGTTCTTGTCTGGATTTGAAATTGCCTTCATCATCACTTTCAAATTCCAATTCATCACTGCTATCCGAAAGATAATTTTGGTCTATACCTTCATCGTCCGTACTATCACCTTCATCATCATGAACTTTTTGCAATAAATCCTAGAAAAGGTTGATGTTCAATTAGCAATCATTAAGGCCGAACAAAGAAGCATTTCCATACCTCATCTTCTTCCTCAGCACTTTCAACTTCATTGTCGGATTCTTCTTTGGCTTTCACTACAGTTTCTTTCCTTTTCTCCGCCACTGTCGCATCACATTTTCTTTTATTTGCCTTCTTAGACATTATATTGTAAATTTAGTACAAGAAAACGTGTGAAAATGTTAATAAACGAAACCAAGCAAGAAAAAAACTACTGCACCGCACGTGGTGTCAATTGTATGATTTTTGTTTTAACAACAGACTATAACTGTCAAAACAAATTGCCAAAACGCGATGCCAGATCGGCAATAATGTACCAAAGGCAATGTGTACGTATAGATCATGTATTTCGCTCTGGAACCAAAGTTGAAATGATGAGACCCAAGAGAATATGATGCTCCCATTCTCTTCGTTAGTCTTTTTACGCGATAACACCATAACTTTTCCTATTTTGGTTGCTACTATTGCAGATTATAATAAGTAGATCAATAATTTCAAAATACCATCACATAGGACGTTAAAAAACGCTAAACTACTACTACTGTGGAACATTGGAAAAGAGAGCGAGAGAGGACAAAGTTACTCCCTTGAGTGAACGTTGGAAGAAAGAGTAATTCACTCCAGAGCGAAATAAACTATCTATGCGTTTATATTGTTTTTGTATGCGCAGTGTAATAGACT
This sequence comes from Philornis downsi, assembly GCA_019455685.1. NCBI lineage: Eukaryota > Metazoa > Arthropoda > Insecta > Diptera > Muscidae > Philornis > Philornis downsi. The sequence continues at coordinate 2,149,803 of JAHXMU010000057.1, read as the reverse complement.
TTATTTTTTGTCCTCCTCACAGCCTTTCAAGGCATTCCATAAGGACCTTCAGTATAACAATGTAATTCAACTTTAGACCAAAAACTGTAGCTATCTCCAACTTCGACCACATTTCTCTTTGTAGCGAAATAACACAAGTGGACATTAGTTTATCGAAGTTCATGTTCAAACTCAATGTAAACTATTGCAAGAACTACAGTTTAAACAGTATTTTTACTGTATTGTTAACAGTATTATTACATTCAAAATACAAAACTATTCTGCATTCGAAGAAGGCACCTGTTAAAATGTGAACATTGATGGTGTTTCAAATAGACACTATCAAATATTATCGGTAACTTGCCATTAAATAAAAATAAAAAAGTTCATTTTCTGAACTTAACCAAATTAAATGAAAAAATTAGTCTGACAACAAAAGCGATTTATTGCCAGAGATAAAAGAAAAATTGTTGTGAAGTAATTGATAAACAAAGTGCGAAGTTTTTAAGAATTAATAACTTATTAAAAGTTTTTGGTTTGTTTGATTTTAGTTCCGTTTATTTGTGTCATCACGTCATTTCACATGTCATAAAAAATGACACGACAACATAAAAAAATCTTCAATTTCTTAAATAAATTTAACAACATGGTCTTAGCCAAGTCCTAGAATTCAGTTCGTTCATATGTAAACATTTTACTTCAGTATTACTAACAAGGGATTATTGCTACAGAGACTGTGTGCTTCGCAGCTCTACATCAAACATTAGCAAATCAGAATCCCTTCCATCTCATGAATGAAATATGGGAATGAGTTTACAACATAGAGGGGAATAACATAGGGGTTACGACTTGCCCCAGGTTCAAAAAGGTAAGCTCAAGCAAATTTTCTTTTCTTGATAGAACTTGGCAACAATATGGTTCAAGTCCATTCTATTAATATTTTACTAACTACATAATACCAATAGCAATGGTCACAGCAAGTTTTCGGGCATTATATAAATCGTTGCATCAAACACTGGAGACATTTAATTAATCAAAACCAAACCGGCTCCAACAGAACAGTGGCGCAAACTTCATACAGAAAATTAACTTCTTTCTTCCCGGAAAAGCTATACAAAATATCAAGAGGTATTTGCCATGTAGAAATATATTAGAAGATTAGCCGACCCGGCAAACGTTGCTTTGCCTTCAAATTTTAGCAGGAGCAGAAATAATTGCTTTTTAATTTGTGGTTTGTATAGGAGGTACCACGCCCCATTGTCCAATCCTGCCCATATTTGCAGTAGCACTTAAGATATGTACACCAAACCTACGCACCAAATTTTGTTCAAATACCGTAAGCAGGAGCAGAAATAATTGATTTTTAATTTTTTGTTTGTATGGGAGGTACCACGCCCCTTTGTCCAATTGGACCAAATTGTAAATCTAAACCATCCCGGGCACCACCCAGACGCATATACAAAGATTTACGCAAAGCGGTCCAGCCATTTAGGAGGAGTTCACTGACAGCGCCCGTACAGTAGAATTATATATATAAAGATATTTCGTACCGAAATGTTTAAGGGGAAAACTTTTCTCCTTTTACATATTTATTTATTACTTATTATACGGAACGGATTATTGAAATATACTTAATGTAGTAGTCTTAGTGATATCTGGGAGAACACACTTTATATTGGCATATACACATAGATAATTTTCCATATAAGCAGAAGATATTTTTCGTACATGGAAGTCATTGAACCATTAAATTCAGATAGGTGGGAATGCAGAAAGTCGTCTATCATGCCTTATGTATCGACTTAGGAAGTATTTCAAGTAGTAATTGGTATTTTTAATACTTTTCAACACCAATGCCGTATATCAATTTTAGTTAATGAATAAATGATTAAATTGTTAAAAAATTCTGAAAAATGTCTATTACTCCAAAGCTGAATTAAGTCCTTTGATGACTAGGCTTTTTTCTTTTGGACTGATTTTGGCCATGTGTGTCATCTGCGATGCATGTTGCTTCAGAGTTACGAAATTTGTGGGTAGGGAAAGGATGTGCATGGCCTTTTCAGTTACATAATACTTACAAATTTTTTTACCGAGTTCTGTAGAAACACCTGCAATTACATCTCGGAGTTGGCTGCATATGCAAGCTCCACATAAATAACTATAGAGCACAATTTGAGGATACCTTACCACTAGAACGATTTGTCGTAGAGGCATTTGCCATCCATGTTACTTCCGGGATTTTTCAGATTTTCATATGTGTGTGAAGGCGACCTTAAAAACCAAAGCTAAAAGTTCGGTTTGAAATTAAAAAAACTGTTGTTCAGCTAAGTTTTTTAAATTATTTATTTTTTATGCTTTTTCAGTTAACAAAGAAACTCAACAATAGTAATCTTATATTTACATATAAATATTTATGAACTTTTTTCACGAAAAAACACTTAAAAATGTAACTATTTTTGTGTATAAAAACTATTGTCTTAAATGAGCCCAGACTTGAACAAAGTCTAAAATATATATGCAGTTCTATTAAAATGTAAATGTTGAAATACGAAATTTGCTATAAATTTTTATAACGTCTTCCACAGTAAGCTAAAATAAAAGTGCATATTGGGCAGTAGAAGCTTTAATAAGCTAACATTTGCCTTACTTATTAAAAAAACACAACAATTTTAAATGTTAAAATATGTTTGTAATCGAAAAAAATTATAAAAGGAAATGCTGAAACAGCCACGAAGGAACTGTGATTAGAGCATACTGGGGCTGTGTAGGTCTTTTTTCCATTCGTCTATAACGAGTTCCCATTCATCTGCCAATATTGATGGCTTCATCAGCCATCGCAATCTCATCAGTCGGAGCTCTGGCGCCCTTCTTCTTTCCAGAATACCAGATAAACAAAACGCCACATGTAAGATTTACCGTAAATGTAAACCAGGAAAAGAATACTCCGTAGCCGTAACTATAATATAAAATATAATTAGGAAATACATATACATATAAGTATAAGGTGCGGTGGATCTTCGAAATTCCGTGTTAAGAAATCTGAATTAAATTTTGTCAAAACTCGTCATACACGTTAAAAACGAGATTTCGATTCCGATGTGAACTTGGTATGACGAATATGATGAATATTCGAAATATGGAATTTCGCAAAAAGAATACAATTGGCTCATAAACTCAAAACAATAACACACACATATGTATACTCAATAATCCGGACTACTCGTTGCAAGCTCTCATCATAGACAAATGGTTTGCATTTTGAATTAGTAGATATTCTTTACAGGATTTCGAAAGGAATAAATTAATTCAACTCACGTCAATTCTGCGCCATCTGGATATGAATAAAATAGGTGACTCCTTGTGTAGTCCACAGAAGCGAATAAAACCTGAAGTACCACTAAAGACGTGGAGGCCGACACTAAATTGATGCCTCCGGCCAAACGCTTAAACATATATCGAGGATTAACAAACGTGTAGAACGAGAACACCGAACCCAATAACATGACAAATACCGTGATGCAGGCAAACGATGCCTGCGAACGTATGTAATCTGAAAATAAATATTACTTACAGAACATAAAATAGGATTTAAATTTCCTAATACAAACCCATTAGCGTTGCATCGAAACCTAGATCCATATCCGATTTATCCGTTTGAAACATTTCAATGTACTTGCAACGACCTGAAATAAGGAGTATAAGAAAATTGTGCTTTTAAATTTGAGACATTGCCAATCACTTCTGTTTCAGTATTTAAATTCGAAATTATCTAGTCAATTCTATTAAAACCAAGTCCACAAGTCCATAAGCTATGGTTGTCTGGTATGTTTGGCGGGTCGTTGTTTCCAAATACAAAATAAAATACTGTATGAATTTTTAAAGCAGAGCGTTAAATTTGCCTTAAGGAAATGGTTCTTCTGAATCAATCTATGCGGTATTGCGGTTTTCACCATCATACGGTATTAGGTATACGCCATTCGGTCATAAGGCTGCAGATAGGCTGCAACAGTAGTAGTTAAAAATTAACCTTTGATTTCCTATTTCCTAAAGGCAACTTTTCCTGCTTAACCTGATATTATAAACTCCTGCCGCATAGAGGTTAAAGTATAAGTGAAGCAGCAATTTGACGAAAAAACTATACTCAATTTAAAGTTTTTCTCTGATCCATGATCCTACGATCCGAATTGAAAAATGCTAAATACTAGCTAAATTTGATCAGTTTTCGCAAAAAAGTAGATTTCATATGGTATGTGACAAGAAGCAGATTTCTGGGAAATAATAATTTTTTGTTTGTTCACAAATTTCCGTTTTTCTTATCTTTATCCTCAATGTGGTCATCTAAAAATCGATCAATTTGTTTAGGAATACCCAAATTGACCAATTTTTCACAAAGAAATCATCAAATATGCCTGATTTTTGGGCTGAACGAATAGAATGGTGAGATGAAGAATAGCTTTTTATTACATTTATGTAATTATTTATTTATTTAAGTAACGTCACGCAGTAAGGCAAGGATAAATTAATAGAATTATTCTCTGACCCCATTTGGCTTTGCAAACTACAAATTTTAAAAAAACGTAAGGGGCTTTGCGTATAAATTATTTTGTGAAGAAATAGAAAGGTTTAATGTTTAGGAGGCCGTCACCTCTCTGTGGACGACATAGAGGGTATTAAACATGTAAGAAACAGGGCGAAATCTTTTCAATCCATATAGATGTATTTATGGAAATACAAACATTTAAGTTTTTCTTGCTACAGAAATCATAGTTCGCGAAAACCCCCTAAAAATTACTTTAACGGCAGTATTTGTATTTGAAAAAGTATACGGCTTTGAGTCGATCAAAATCCCTACCATTTGAATAAGTTGGGTCAACTTAACGTGTTGTTATAAATTATGCCAATGTTTTTCGTCAGTATACCAATTTCATTTTTTTCAGCGTTTAATGAAACCTCCAAGCCTAAATTTGTTAAATTAACATTCCTTTTATGAGTTACCAGATATTTTGAGTTCTTTAGATTAAGGTAGAGCCCGTTAGTTTTTGCCAAATAATAAATACTTCAGAAATTTTTAGCCCCTCAAAAATGAAGTGGTGAAAAAAGCTAATACGCCGGACCTGATGCAATTAATAAGACACGGAATTGCTATAAACAGAAAAACTCTTTTTTTGTCGATACACCAGGAAGTAATTAATATGAAATATGAGTAAATACTTTTGCACCCTTTCTCGTCGTACCATAAATTACCACTTTTAGATTACTTCTTGAATCATCAGTTGTAGCCTAATACGTTAAGTCTACATTGCAGCAAAACTTCAGTAGTTTTTAAAGGAGGGAAGCGTCCTAGTATAGAATGAGAATTAAATTTCTTTAGTTTGTAATTTCATTAGGGTAACATTTTAGTCGAAAATGCGCTTCTTAGAGAATGAGAATGTTTCCTAATTTTGGAATGTTTCATTAATTCCGGTAATGTTCCTCTGTAATCCAATCACGTTGCCGGAAATGAAGGAATAGCTAGAACTTCGATATAAGGCGCTTACGCGACATTCAGTTAATAATAGAATAGAGTAGCATCAACTTAAAGATCTTTTTACGTCTTCAGTATTAAATAGTTTTGACATTTTCGGTTTTTCTGGAAATTACGTTAAGTGTTTCTCGAGAATTCTGAGCTAATATATGTTGGGAATCCAGGAAAATCACCTCCTCACATAATGTATGGAAAATCTACTATTTGTTAATATGGTTTTCAAAGTATTTAGCAACTCGAACACAGCATAAGATCACCATAAACGTCATATAACAATGTTTTCGAAAACATGGGTTTGAACAAGGACTAAGTATATACCTAAGCGTTATACTGAGTATAATTGTTTTTGACTGACGACTGTCGGTCGCAATGACGTTGGCCAAATCTGTCCTAAGCGTTACAGTGAGAATAACTGTTTTTGACTGACTTGTATTTATCTGACGTTGGCCAAATCTGTTAGCGATTGTACAACAATCGCATGGTGATGCTGGCGTGTTGTACATAATGTTGTTTCTACAGGTGAGCGGAAGACAACTGAATGTGTAGACGATCATTTCTAGTAGCGGGCTAAGTAATCTTCAAGGCCACCAAAAGTTTCTCAAACTGATGTATATTCAAAGATTGGTTTATGATATAAATGACTTACGTCAGTCAAAAATCATAGTTCCAGAAGTGACAGCATGTGTCGAAATACGTTTGCGGCAAAAACATTTTTCTTAGCATTAACACTCATACACATTATTACACATTATTAATGCTACCTTGGGATTGTTCGACGGATTGTAGCACATCTGGAAAAAGATGACCACATCTCAGATGACGACGCGCATTAATCAATTGATTCCATTAGCTCTGTTGATCTTTTTTCGTTTCGTAGTTGTTCTAAACTGCAAAATTTGAACTTATTTTTTTTTCTCTTCCGACGTTGCTTCTAAATTTGTTTAAATATAGGTCCATTTCTATAAGTGCACAGTATAGGCAAAGACAACACGTTTGTCGGTTTATTGTATGCTTTGTAGAAGCGCTATCACCTTATTAGTGATCCTTGGACAGAGGTTTTGTTATAATACACTCGTACTATATACGAGTATACATATATTATGGCGCCATGATGAGGATGTTTGGAATTAATATAATATATAAATATATGATCAAATATTCACCATCGCCGATGCACTTGTAAAATATGTGGGCACATTTTCAAACTTACTATTTGGTATATAATCATATCCGAACGCTTTTCGTCCTCTTTTTGGGGGTTTCGGTGGCACCAGCTGCAGAATGACATTATCTGCATTCAGAACATATCCAGGTAGTCCTAAATCTCGCGCATAAGGCCATAGCAATCTTATTATTCGTGCGTTATTATAACGCGTTTCATTCCATTCTTTAAATATAGCCACTTGCACTGTTTCCGGTATAACAAAGTAATACGTAGTGGAATTAACTTTAAGTTCTTGTAAGGCATTGCCGAAAGTTCTGTTTCTCCGTATATCGGCAACATTTGTAGGATCAATTATGATCGGTTTCGCTGCACTAGCTTTTCTTTTTACCATTGGTGTCAAATCTTCAAATGTACTTTTCAATTTGTCGAACTCAGCAGTTTCATTTGTGACCCAATACCAGAACATTTTTCGACTATGCGACTCCGTAAAGACGGTGGATGTGTTGTCAGGATTTTCCCCGCTAAACTCTTTGATGAAATCAAACTGGGAACAATTTAATTTAGTTTCCTCCAATATCCTTTGATTTTGTATGGCGAACGAGGTAAAATTGCGGACCACATTGGCAGTTGGCTCGGCATTGGGAGTGACGGTATTGCGGCAAAATCGCCATAACCCCGAATGTGATGACATGAAGAAACGCCGTGTTTCAGGTATAAAAATACCTGGAAATAATAAAGACAATGGTTAGTTGCTCTCATTATACATACATATATATGAATGAATATGAATATAAGAATAAAACATACGCCTGCTTCACTAGAAAAAAATTCAATAATTTCTTTGTTGAGGTGACAAGCTATGGAATTTATTATGTTTTAGATAGTAAATCACTCTTTATTAGAACGATGATGACATGCTTATAATTTGCGCTTTTATGTCTTTTTCTTTGCTAAATATAAAGATTGTTTAAACAATCAAGGGAATTTCCTACATTTATATTTTTAAAAGTGCACAATTTCTCATTCCATCCAGCGTTGGAAAATTTTTGCTATACAATATTGTCAGTTTATTGTATAACAATATGAGTATGTATATACTTTATACCATATACATTGCAAACATTGTTTATGCCTAATGATTATTTTTCAAATTTTTTTTGCGACATCTGCTTGAAATAAAATGTAGACACGGAAGTTTACAAAATGTCAAAGCTTTCCATCAATGTTGTCAAAACTGTCTATTTTGTTATTTCCACTAAATTGTTTGTTCGTCGAGTAAAAATCAGATTGCAATTTTGGCATACACAATAATAATAAACATAATAAAAAAAATTAACTTGTAAACAGAGAAAAGGTAAAATTTTCGATTGATAATGAAGCGAAAGACTATCCGTTTTGAGCAAACAAAAGTGCATTTTAAAGTGGGCGTGGTGGTGTAGCAACATCCAGTGTTACTGGCACGGTGTTGCTAGGCATCGACTGAAATTTAACATACATATTTGAAGACATAAAAAAAACATTTTGGTGTTCGAACGTTGTACATGCTGCCCGTAAAGTCTCACTTAATACATCTCATTTGTGCCAATTTAAGTTTTACGAAGTAATTTCAGGAAGGGTTTTTAACTCAAAATTAATATTGAAGACTGATCAGGGACAAAACTAATCATGTTTTGAATAAAATAAGTTAGTAGATTAGTTAGTTTAATATCATTATTAGACCTGGTACAAATTTGGATGTAACCAATTTCCTTGATCAAATTTCCTTTCTTATAAGGAATGTTCATTCACCCGAGTGAAACGTGAAATACTGCGTACCATCCAAAAGAAATGAAGCAGAATTTGCAACTGTCGAAAATTTCGTTAGTATCTTTGTTTATAATAAGTAAAATTTGTTTAAACTGTATACCAGCTTAGCCTTATATACTGTCCACAGTATTGTACTTCAATTACTTCAATTTCAAGATATTTGTTTTCGATGATGGTTTTAACGATCTTTCCTGAAAAGCAGACTAGTGCAATCATTCACGTTAAATTAATTGTCACAGCTGAAATAATGTTCATATGTTAAGAGTAAACACCAAATAACCTATGACGAAACAAATAAAGAGGGAAAATTTAGCTTATTTTTTCCTTTTTCGCTACTGTTTATAAACAAAGAAATGTTAAACCAGGACTTCTTTAAAGATTTCGAAAAACTTTTTATCAAAAGGTTTCTAATAAAATCATAGAAGTTATTTGTTTATAATATAAATGTGCTAAATTTCGTTAAATGTAGTTTGGTTTACACTAATTTAGCAGCATTATTTTTTATTAGAATTTCTCTAAATTACGTATTTTCTACATCAAATTTGGATTGATGGTGAGTATATACTGCAGTAAGGAACAAAAAATTGTTTAAATAAAAAATAAACCCCATTTTGCATTTATTAACACAATCATAGTTAAATGTTTATCTTTAATAAATGAGATTTTTGTTTGTTGTTAACTTTTAGTCACATATTTGTAGTGGAAAATAGTACGTGAGACCAAAAAGTTTATCACAGGAGATAATACAGTGTCGGTTAACTGTTAAAGAGCGTTTTGACACAGGGATATACATACATATGTATATGTTGGCGGATTAGTCTCGAGATGTGCCATTAATAACAATTTGCTTGGACATCTTGGTCTTCTTCCAACTTTTTACATATAGATATGATTTGCCTATCACACAAATTTGTAGACATATTCGAAAGCCTGAAATTACCTTTAATAAAGGTTTTAACGAGTAAGTATAGGGATAATCTTCAAGCTGATGAAACCAGTTTTATATTGACATCGAAGTCTTAAAATATTACCTGGATATCAGTTTTTTTTGTCAAAAGTCTAAAAGTGGGGTATTTGGATGGTGGCATAAGTGGGTGCGTTATCCCGTCACCTTATTTGTTGTTCCCTACATTCTTCAAAGAGATAACTTTGAGAAGGAATAGGAAAAAAGTTTACTTGAATTTTCCTCAAAATTATTATATACGCTCTTTTCCAAAATATACACTTGCTTGTTTCACTAGGAGCAAACTGGAACTGAATTCGAATTGTCCAATTGGTATTCAAAGCTTGCGAGCAAAATTACTGAATGTGAGAATGAGACATGATTCATTAGGTGCAAGGGAATTTGTTTTTATATGACTTCTATTAATAACCTTATAAATCCTGTATTTAAAGAAAACATAGTTTAGAATATTTTATTATGAAACTTACCTCCTGTACCAGTTATAATAATCCAGTGGTCTGTTGCAATAGCAATAATCCACGTTAGCAGCGATACAACCATTAAACAACTACAACAGAACAAAACTCTTCTCTGGAACATGTAAGCCTTCATCAAAGGCTTACGAGCTTCATCCCGACCTATGGTCGATGCAGAAGACACCTCACGAATCATTTTGTCAAATATCCTCCTATGGCATTCAAAGAGCAGCAGACTTGAAAAGACAGGAGTAATAGACAGAATTTTTTGTTACTGCATAAAACGGTTATTGACGAAAAAATTTACGCGCCAAAACTGAAAAATCTGTACAAATGAGGGGTGTGCATAATTTGGTAATACTTGAATGTTCATTTCAGATAATTTAATACCACAAACTGACAGACAGAGTGTCATGAGGAAAACATGATGTTGGAAATGTTTGTATGCCAACAAGTTCCCCATTTAAGCAAAAGAAATGAAAAACGCTATTCGCAGGGGGTTTGTTGTGAAATTGTCGAAGGAATATACACATACAGTGGCTAACAAAAAATAGTTTACGTACACATTGGTACAAAGTCGTGATAAACAAATTGCAATTCGACTAATAGAGCGAAGTTTTCGCAAAACATTTGGATATTTCATTATACCTATAGAATACAAAGGAACGTGAGAACGAAAATATCAACCTCCAAGTATATGCAATTCGGCTATTCTTTGTTCGAAGTACACATTGGAGGCGTTCCCGCTGTACTGAAGCTTATATGTATATTTTCCTTTTATCTCTAGGTGAACAATTTTTGTTGGACTGGAATCTTCGCAAAACATTTAAGATTTTCCATTATAACACATAAAGGAACTAAAGACCGAAAATGTTACTATCCAAATATGTTCAAAATAGAAGGAAATTCTGCAAAAGGATTCCCTTTCCACAAATACTCCATCACCATTTTACTGAAATGTGAGCGTAAAATTTGAATATTTATTTTTTCGAAGAAGTTACCCATGGCTGTGTGATGTGTAAAGTTGCACATTACTCAAAAGAAATGTATAGCTGTCATTGATAATTAAACACGGCGGCGGGTAGTTACCCATGTTGGATAATCAATTGGATATGTATCGAATAATATCGAATCGAATCGAATAATAACGATTTTTCAAGTGTAACGATATTTGGGCTTTGAAGGTGATGGAAGTTTTGTGTTAACGTAATTCCATTTGAACAATTTGCACATTATAGGAAACATAATCCGATACTAGTCTTTATGTAGCTTTTAACGATTTTGTGCAGCAGGTTCAACTTAGGTTAAATCTCGTATTTTAAAAATTAATAACCTGGAACATACCGGGGTGCCAAAAAATTAACAGTAACTGTTTTTCTACCGTTCCCAGACAACCAAAATACCCCTTGCATCCAAAGATGATGAATTTTATTCATTGTTCGCAATATTACTACAAAGGTTTGTCGCAGAAAACATTGTAATATAACTAAATTTTGTGAAATGTAAACAGGAGGTATTTGGAATGGATTTCAAGTATTTGATAAAAACAAAGATGTTTGCTTCTTTTGTCCCCGTTTACCGCTTGAGAAATCTAAAAATGTTAATAAAGTCCTCAAGTTTTTAGAGAACCGAATAGAACATTGATTTTTTTTCTCTGATCACTAATAAACGAAGTTTTAGAAAACTCAAAGAGCTCGAAGTTTTTTGAGGTGTTTTTTGACATCGAGGTATGACAGTAAGAAATCAATGGCGTTATTCTCTAACTTTTTAAAAAGACAATTTAGGAAATGAAAACAGATCAAAAAAATATATCTGTCAAAATTAATCGCTTTAATTTCTCTCGGAAGTAAAAGACGACCTTATAGAAGTTTGGCACGAAAATGTTGATTTCATTTCATTTTATTTATTTAACAATCTTGTAATTTAAAGCTTTTTGGTCAATATTAATATTTATTACTGGAAATAAAAAAACAATAACAAAATATGAGTTGGAATATAAAATCAAATTAACTAGTAATTATTAACTTATATCGCTCAAAATAAAGTGCACTAAAACTAGGAAAAATCGAGGAAAGTAAAAATAATGAGAAAAAATAAAAATTGAATGATACAGGTCAGTTCAAATTGCAAAAGTTTTTTTTTTTATTTTTTTAAAGCATTTTAATTAATTAAGTTAATAATTTTACTGTTCGAGACTATTAAATACTACTCGTTATTCGATTTCCATTTTTTTTTTTTTTTGATTTTCAGTTCATGAAACTAACCGGTCCGAGAAGTAAAGGTTATTTGTTGATCATTCCACAAATTATGAACATTAAATATAATATCGTTTTTTAAGATGTTTATATTTTTAAATAAGTGTTTAAAACATGTAAGAATCGTTTACCGCTCATAATCTATTAAAAAAGGAAAAACTAGGACCAATATGTGATATGTCAAAATGTGCCTATTGTTATGTTTTTCTAGTGTTTTGCAATATATTTTTTCGGTCTTGCCGCATAAAATTCCTACCAAATTCAACTGAAATCGAATGAAATTCGACAAATTTGCCTAGAAATTCTCGAATGAAAATTCTGGCAAATGCTAATGAATCTTACCGATTCAAATGATTTTCAATTATATAATGGATATTATTCATATCCCTGTTAATTTGAAAAATATTTCTATTAAGTCTTTTTAGTGGCTTTTCAAAAAAATTTAATTTAATTCTCACAATCTGTGACGCGTGTTCGACATTTCCTCAGTTATCGTTTGAATAATGTGTTTTAAATTATCCAATTTTGTTGCTTATGCTTTTTATATTTCCTCCTTGCACTAAATCTACAAGAAATAATATGTTCGGAGATCTGAAATGTGGCATTTCTCGAATACAGCTCATTGCTGAATTTTCGATGCAATTGAGGCACAACAAACCTGGCTGTATGACAAACTACACCACCTTGTTGGTGTAGATTGTTGAATGATATTCCTTTCCGGCATATTTCTGGAAAAAACTAGTTCAACATCTGAAAGCAACCTCTTGGTAGCAACATTCATCAGCCAGCCTGTCTTTGTTGTTACATGACAAATATGCCCATAGTATGATCAGAACCTTTGAACCATTTGAACATTTCGAGGATTACATATCCCAGTTCGGTTGTAAAAACATTGTTGTATAATTGTATAATAACATTATAAAAGAGGAATCACAACAAAATATTACTTATTTATACAAAATCCAAACATTACTTATTTATATGCTTTCGAACATGATGTTTATTAACGTATGTTTGCATTCTGAAATTGTTATTGCAGCCGACTGTATATGTAAACTTTGACAACAATTTATATTTTTGTATTTTTATTTACTTAATGCATTAATAATTTTATTTACACATTTCACGACATTTTATGTTTTTGCTTTCGAAAATAAATATCAAATTCATCTCTGGTTTTTTCACTATTCCTTTGTTTCCTCTGGCCATTTTTCTAATTTTTTTTTTTTTGGCTGGTTTGTGATCTTGTTTTTCCGCCTATTTTCATATACTTTGCTTAACACGACCGTCTTTCAAAACAATTTAGTTCAATTTTTTTTTGTTTTAAAGAAATTCTGCCAATACAGTGATATTTTTCAAATTCCGAACAATTTATTTGTTGTTATTATTGTTTAACATACTTATTCCTTAAGAGATAAATAAAGCATTTTAAAAATTGTAAAAAAGTCACATATTTTTAAAAATCTGTCAATCAGGCCAAAAAGCTTTCGAGTCATTAATCACTATTATGGGAAAATGAAGGATTATAATTTGTTTCAAACTTTTATATCTTTGGGTACTATGTAGCATTATTTTTAAATTGTTTCTGAATTGCTGGTTATATCTGAACGAAGAACGAACCAGAAAGTGAAATTCAATGTTACATATATTTTTGGTTGGCTTTAAATTTATATATTTTTCAGTAGACTTTTACGATTTTTTAATAATATTTCTATCACGTTTAATCTGCATTAGCAGAAGCTTTAAAAATTATGCAATAAAATTAAGAAATACACATAAATTTTAAGTCTTTTGTCAATAAACAAATCATTGAATTCAATAAAAATGTTATTTCTGATATTCACTTTTACGGTGCTTTTGATTATTTTTAACGCTCTGTTAATTCAAATTCTTTATTTTTTGCATCTGCTTAAATATATTCGGTGTATATTTTTGATTTATATTATTTGCTTCAAGCTGTTCGAAAAACGGGCGGATTTTAATTTCTTTTGTCTTTTCGATTTCGCGCTGTCCCACCACACTCACGTATCGCTAACTATAATTTGAAGACGTCGCCTAACCAAATCGTACTGAATGATAGGCTACTGTCAGACCAGCTAGTAGGCAAAAAAATACCCAGCAGCAGTTAGGTACAAATATCTTAGAAGAGATTCGTGGTCGTTGTTTCTGTTCGCCAAAGTAATTTCGGCACATATACATACATTTGTTGGCCAATACATATACATATGTATACCCACTCACACGGAGAATATTTTTCATTTAATAGCTAACGAAAAATTCCAAATTTATGCTGTGTATTTGTGGGCTATGCTTCAGCAAAGGTGACACCAAATTGATAAAATCTGCAACGGAAGCAAACATCATAGCTTAAGGAAGATAGGAAACTCGATGTCTGATTTAGAAGCGACGCCTACAGTTCACAAAATGTAATGACAACTTACTATAGACTAGAAAAAATCTATTTGCATTTTCATATAAAGAGATAAAAAAAAAAAAAAAAAAAAAAACGAATTCCTTTTCATCCCATGAATAAGATATGGGAAAGCTTTTCACTCAGCATTCAGTGAGCTTACACGCATTCTATTTTTAGGCTCACTCCAAGAACCTACAGTTTAACGACGATTCCTAACGTCACAATTTTGAAAAGCATTTACTTGACAACTCAAGGTGTTCGTCTGACACATCGAGGTGACCGCAGCTCAAACAATGATAGGTGGCTGCATGCGGAACTGAACTCGGGATCGTGCGAACGATAGTAGCGTAAACTAACCTAAACTAAGATATCCTCACCGAAAATATTGGTATAAAATAATGTCTGCTATATTTAAGAATCGTTCCGAGCCTTCCTATGTTTTTAATGGAAGTTTCTTACACACAAAGAGCTACGGATTTCGAAAATAACTTCAGTTCCGTATTTTGGGACGGTTGTGTTAAACTGTGACTCTAGTTTTCGGGATATTATGCTGCAAATTTAAATGTTTACCAATTTTGTAGGAATTACAGGCAGTAATCTTTTTAGAGTGCCAGTAAAAGTACTCGTATTGATTGATAATAGTAATAATATAATTGATAATTAATTCTGACGTAGCGATTTAAAAGGCATTATAATTCTTGCTAATCTTCTCCAGTTTCTCAATGGAATGAAATTTAAAAAATTTCAAGATGGAATTATTTTTGATATTCAATTTGAACTTTATAATTCATACTTACGTATCTATTTTAGGTATTAGTTCCAAATATACATATACATATATATGTACATATAGATATATATATTGTATAAATTTCCGAAAAGATTTATTGAAACATCAGATCGAAATATTAAATTTAAGTGTGCTGATTCCAAGCCATCAATAGCGAAATGTTTTATGGAATGAGTTTTGGAGGAAATACATTAGAACAGAGCTATATAAATTGAAAAGCCACATTTATCAAACGTATACTCAACCAAACTCCCTTATAAATTGTGACTAAACCTTAACAATATTACACATTTTCCACAAATGCACTAACCTCCGTAAAAACAAAGAAAAACAAAGTGTATGAATGTGTTATACGTACTCGTATGTGTAATAATATAAGTTAATAAATGTTAATTAGCTAATTTGAATAAATAAATTAGCTAGTACATCTTTCCCAGTTTATACTAATTCAGTCTTTAAAATCTAAAGACCTTAGTATACGCGTCTTTTTTTCATGTACAAATATTTGACATTGTCGTTGGATTGGCTGTCAAATATGCGGAAATTAATCATTTTTTGAACTTGCGACAGCGGATGTCTCACAATGAAATTAAAACGTTTAAACAGAATAGGATGTACATGTTAAAATCCATCAGAAACTATAGGTTGGTTAAGAGTTTGGTTTTTGAATTTCAAAAAAGTTATAAAAATCAGTTGATTCTTGTAAATGTCGACAATATCCATGTTGCAAGTAGTCCATGCGTGTGGCCGTTTTCGAACTGCTTTTTCGGTAAATGTTTGTTTTGAGTATGTAATGCTAATTCTATCGGTACAAATAAGCGGTACAAATTGGAGTTACAGTTGTTTTCGGTCGAACAGAGTAGGAAACAAAAATCAAGCTGTTTTATTTTAGGCCCACTTTATGTGGGGACAAAATCGACGAATATAAGTACGCTTAGAAATATAAAATAAAATATTTAAGACAGATATTTTAAAAAATACGATTTTTATAAAGTAAACAAATATTTCATGTAATTGTGTATACTTACTTAAATAAATAATATATTGAAGTAAACTGCTAGCTCTTCGCTTTTGTAAGATATAAAGGTATTATTTATCAAAAATCATATCGTGTCGGCAAAAATCATCAACCTCGATAAAATCCTTTGACACACCTGTTTATTTTCTAGTAAATTTGTTTTATCGAAGTGAATTGGATTTGTAATATAAATTTTCCACGTTAAACCCTTTTTTAGCGTTGAATTTCGTTCTAGTTTTAGCTATTATAACTGAAGTACGTCCATAGTGAAAATGTCTTAGCAGGACTTGTTTTAAATATGCTTATTATTTGCACTAAAACACAAGTAATGACTTGTTTTGTAATTATTTACATACCAAAGAGAAAAAACCTTAAAAAATGTTGCCATCTAAAATGGATTCAATCGCAGAAAGTTCAACGGTGCTTTTGTTTCAACATACAATAGTTTTTTCTCTATTTATCACTTATGGAAAAATTTTTGGAGGCTTTTTCGAAAAAATCCTTTTTTAAATTTTAAACATCTGAAATTATTTTATTTCCAAACAATAAATCTGTGATCACAACCCGTAACAGCCTAACTCGCGTTAGGACACAATTGAGTTATTAGCACCATCGTATTCAGCGTATCTAAATTTATTTGCTCTAAATTTTTCATGTTTGTATCTCTTCTAGGAAGGCAATTAATCCTAAAAAACCTAATAGCTTAAGTTATTTTTCTAAATGACTGTTTTGGCATAGCTGCCTAAGTCAATTTAGGATTACAACAAATATAAACATTATTTTTTCATCATTGCCTAAATCAACTTAAGTCGTTAACCCAAAAAAATAAAGAAACAATTTTATTTTCCTAACTTGAGTTAAGCTCTTATTCCGAATTACAATTTCGTTTTTTGATAAACATAAATTGAGTTAAGGTCTTTCTCCAAACAAAAAAATTTTTATTTAATCTGGAATAATAGCCTAACACAACTTGAACTTTTTTTTTTCTTTCGTTCAACAATTCATAAGAGCCTAAGTGTCCTTTTCGATAATATCTTTGACTGCGAGAATAAACAACTATTTGTTGTTAACAACTAAGTAAAGAAATTCGTTTCCTTGGAATCTGTAGCAAAGTTTCCCAAAAAACACCTTCTCCTGATTTTCAGTGAAGATTCAAAACTTTAAACTCCTGTACTGAAAATATTGAAAAACGGACTTAGGCTGTTATGGGTTGTGACCACCGAAATATTTCATTTCGTTTTGTGACCAATTTTTTCAGTTTCTGTCGACTGATTTTGATAAATTTTTTATTTAATTGATGCAAATAAAACTCTCTTATGTTGCCATTTCTTCGATGTTTCTTGGGTTTTTTCCGACATCTTGAGGATACTTCATTATGATAAATACGAATAGTTTTCAAATCTTCTGTCAGTCATTTATAACAACTATTTCAAAATTGGGCAATATGATATACATAGTTAATAAAAAATTCTAAAAACAGATACAAAATTTAAAAATAAAACAAAAATCAAATTCCCTTGCATTCCATAAATAAGAAATGGGCGAGCTTACACGCAATTCTATTTTTGGACTCACGCAACAGGACCTACAGTTTAACGACGCCTGTGAACGTCAACTTGAAGTGCTCATCAGACACAGCCAGGTGATCACCGCTTCGATGACGATAGTTTGGTTGTATCAGAGTTTGAACCAACCATCACGACACGGCCGGCCGACGTGATTAAAATTGAAAGGGCTCAGTTATGGCTAATTTTATATTGGATAGAATTTTATCATTAACTCTATTTTTAGAGTTATTATGTTATGCAAATGGAACGAAGTATTTAGCAGTGATTTGGAAAGAATAAGACTGGATACTAGTTTTAAACGTCAATAATAAAATATTCAAAGCCCAAAATGAAAACCAGCTGGTTGCTTGGTTTTTCCGTTAGCTTATAAATTGAGTTCCAGATTAAGTGTTCAAATCCCGGCAGTTAAACCGTACAATAGCTTTCCAGTAACAGTCATCGCAGTTTGTGATGATAACACATCTAACGTGATTAAACCAATATATTTGAACCGGGGGAATGCCCTTTTTTCACAGTGTATGATCTCTCATCATGTAAGAATAATGAAAACAATGGCTGTTTCATTGCTCGGTCATAGAATTTTCGATTCTATGTATGTAAATAAGGCAAAGAGCTCAAATACAGAAGAAGTAGCCGTCTCTTTTATTGTATGTTTATGTTCCTCGGCTCTTGGTGGTTGTGTTTATGGGAAGCTAAACAACGTGCAAAACGTTTCTCCTCGTTTAGTTCATAATAATTCGACAAAAACCTAAATCTAAACATTTATTTGTTTTCTTATTTCAACAGTTGTACTCATATGTTGTGTCTTCCTTGAGCATTCATGGATGATGCGATTCCTCGGGACCCACACAATAAATCGAGCAGCAGCTTTAACACCTTTATGTGCCCAAGAAATACCTCGCACTCATACGGAAAGCAGTGACTGCAAGTGTCATTCATATTTAAAAATAAAAAAAAATTATAAAAAAGTCCTCCCCCAAAGTTTCATTTTCTACACAAATGAACTTTGTTTATGCGCGACATTGTTTAAATAAAGAACAAATCCGCCTTATTTCTTCAGTTCAGTGGTGGTGTTCTCGGATTCTGTTCGATTTATCACGGCTGAGTGGTGGACACATGTCAGAGACGTATACATTTTACTCATGTCACTGTCCAACATTTCCAATTTCTTAGTGGCTGTTGACTCTGTGAGCGTAGGCGTCAATATGGAATGCAAATGTGATTTTCTTCTTTACTAATAATCATCATAGTAACAGAAAGGAATGAAATGTTTCCAAATTTCATTTCATTAAATACGCTTGGGAAAAACGTTGTTGATTATAGGTGCATAAACTCTGTCAACATTTGTGGAACGACGGGGGGTCAATTCTTCTTTGCAGCAGCATTGAACAAATTTGTACGTCGAACAAATTATTTTGATTTTCCTTACAAAGTGCTTGCTAATTTTTCATTCCGATTCACCTTTTAACAGAGCTCTTGTGGCACCAATGAATGGATGCTACAGAGGATCACTAAAAATAAAATTAATTGAGTACCACCACGGTGTTGGCGTATTTGTTGTTCCTGTGAGTGATGGTCGCTGCCTCTGCTCGTGCACTTGCCGTAGAGTAGATTCGATACGGCATCACTTGCGAAATGGCAGCAACAAGCAACCACTTGTTCGTTAACAGATTTATTCATACTATTATACGACTACAAGTGGCAAACATCAATTCAATGAGTGTTGTTTGCGTACGAGTGTTTTGCATGTTTCGATTTCTTTTCTTCTTTTTTTTTTTTTGTATTAAATCGGGTCTGTCTGGTCTGGTTGAGGAGGTTTGTCCGTCCGTAGATACAATGCTGAATTGCTTGCCAAAATTTATTAAAATATTAAATTGCCATAGCTTTGTAATTAAATCATAAAATTGAATGCTCGCGATTGTGCCACTCATCTGATACAGCTAATAGATTTAAACATAATTATCGTGGTTATTTGGAAATAATCGAAGAGTTGAGTGGGCGAAAAAAGTGTGAATGACAATGACGGTGCTCCCTGTCGTGCGTGTGATTTATTATAATGGTTTCTATTAATAAAAATTTTTCTTAAAGTTGTTTTATCTGGTGACAGAATTTCAGATAGTCCGTAGAATTTGGGAGTGTGAGCGCCAAACTGAGAAAACGGTTCTGTGTTAAAATTTGACATATGACGAAGAAGTTTCAATATTTTTAGCGGGACATTAATAAAACAGAGGAAGACGGAAGACTTAGAGTTGGGCGGACAAAAATGAGAAGGTTGCAGTATTTAGTGGAAGCTTTCATTGGTTTGTAAAAATAGAGGTAAGCGAATAAAAGAACACAACACAGTAAAAAATCATCACGAAAATTTAGGCAAAGTTTCGAAAATTCCTAATTTTTATATTTTATGTATCATCCTTAGTTTATAGTACTCCCTATAATAATAACCACAAAACCCATCCTTGAATCTATTTTAAAATAGTAACGTTTTCTTTAAAATGTATTTTTTTAAATGTTCACAATATTCGATGTCGATTTATAGTACGCCTGAAAGCATGCAGTGGTATTATTCTGAACGATATTGCCACCGATTTTTTTCAGAGTTAATAAATGATAGCTTATATTTGACGTGAAACTCTATAAAGCAAAAAAGAAACAGCTCAAATTTATTGGTCAAACATTTTATCTGCTGGAGCTAAGAACGTGTTCAAATTTCTATATTATTCTATGATATGCGTTCTTTTTTTCCACCAGATGTATCAGATCTGATTTGGGATACCTCAGTGATGTCGGTGTTTATATGTAAATAAGTTTTCCAAGTTGAATTTAGTTTTCGTGTTATCATATTCTGCAAATGGAATGTTGTATCGGTCAGTTATGTTGTGAGAGTGCGACTAGATCATATAGAAACTTCAACTCTTTCAGCTTGAAAAGAAAAACTGACTAAAAGACTCGAGCAGTATTTTTCCGTTCTGTCCGATACATTTTTGTGTCGTTTTGGTTTAATTTTATCTTATTTACTATTTATTGACCAGAAAAAAACTATAGCATACCTTCCGGCTGTATCTAAAACATTGCCTCTACGGATACGGGAAAAAGTATCGGTGCTTTGTAGTATCGACACTTTTCAACTGATATCAATACTTTCGTACTTTCACTATGCTTTTCGGCACTTTTGAGTATCGAATACTCAAGACCAGTGTCCATGCCAAAATTTTTCAGCATTTATTGATCTCGGTGCTGATTGGAAAAAAACGAATTTGTTAAAAAAAACCCACTGATTCGGTAGCAGTAGGTCCGATAGCACAATTATTCAAAGCAGGATCTTTCTTAGAAGTAGCTTAACATAATAATAATTCTTCTTCTTCTTCTTGCCATTTGACCACTTGTATAAAACAGTTCTGCAGCTATTGCAAAACATTTTCGGTTTGTTCTAATTTCTGACAGCGAAACCAAAATAATGTAAATATACATATTTTATTGATTGATTGATTGATATTGGTATTGCATATCCTTGTTTCCAACCAAATATTCACCACACACAAACCAGAAATAGCTTGAGTCAGTAACACACGATCTCCCGGACATGCTTAAACGCTACTATTATGCTTACACTGCTTAAACGCTACTACTATTATATGAAATTGCAGTGTCAGTAATGACTGCTTTACAGTATTGCCAGCATATGATAAAAAATGAACAAGACGTGTTTGCCCAATTTTTGCCAGATTCGAATTCAGATTAGT
Organism: Philornis downsi; assembly: GCA_019455685.1. Lineage (NCBI taxonomy): Eukaryota > Metazoa > Arthropoda > Insecta > Diptera > Muscidae > Philornis > Philornis downsi. The sequence continues at coordinate 2,128,126 of JAHXMU010000057.1, read as the reverse complement.
CAAAAAACATGGTTCGTTTCTGCAGTCAATTTTTTTCAAATTTGTTGACCAGTGCAATTGGGTAAAAAAATTTTTTTAATGAAAAGCAATATCGATATATTTTCATTAAAAATTTTGTAATTTTTTTTTTAATGAAAAGCAATATCGATATATTTTCATCAAAAATTTTGTAATTAAAGGATGAGCACAGCATCGGTGCTAATCAATCTATAACGAGAGCCTAAATGCATCAAATATTGGAGACATTGAGTTTGTTCGAACCTACGGAAAGTATCTGGCATGAGAGATTGGAAGCCTTTTTATACAAATGCAATCATTACGAGTTTCGTACAAATCACTTATAAAACTTTCAAACAAAAAATATGATCTTAGAAAAACAAATATTGATGAAGTCCAAGTCAATAGTAAAGGTCTATATAATATATAACATAACAAATATCACCAAAAAAAACTTAGACAAATTGTAGACAACAAAAAATTGTAAGAAATTGGGGACCACAGTAGTCGATGTTAAAAAGCAAAAACACAAAATAAGTAGATTTTAGAAGAATGATTTCTTGTGATGCTCTGTTTACACTATTTTCAATTTAAATTGAGAAAATTTCAAATAAAATTGAGAAACTTCAAATATTTGAGAAAATTCTAAATGATATTGGAATTCTAATATTTATATTTGAGAAAATTGCAATTTAAATGGAGATTTGCATTACACTTGAGAAAATTTCAAACAAATTGAGATTACAGTTTATTTCTGAAAAGATTGTGATTTTAAATTTATGTTTGAGTTGATTAGAAATGAAATTGTGAAAATCCCAAATGAAGCTGGGGAATTTTTAAACGCAATTTATTTTCATTTGGAATTTTTTAATATATAAGTGAAAAATTTAATTTCTGTTTGGAAATTTCTCAAAGATAAATGTAAAACTCTCATTTTCATTTAAAATTTCCTCATTTGAAAAAGGAATGTTCTCATTTTCTATTCGGAGGTGGTATATGTTATGAGCACTAATTCCTAGTATCTGTATTATCCAATTACGAGAGACGATGTGTGAAATTGCTTGTTATAATTTTGTTTTATTGCCGTCTATTTTAAGTCAAGTACCGTCTTAATATTAACATCTCTTTTGTGAACAACAAGAATCTTCTAAATTAGAAAATAGTACCAGACCTGTTTCTCTATTGAAAGTTTCCATGAAGACATTTTTCTATGGCGGTAAAAATAATAAGAACATTTTTTTCCTTTCAGGAATTGTGCAGATGTAAAAGCGAACGAAGAATAGGAATCCTTCAAATGAAATATATACATATGAAAACGGACATTTAAATAGCTTTAAATATTACATTATTAAATGCAATGATATTATGTTTCCACAAGGAGAAAGTGCTATGGAATTCTGCTGAAATTAGGAAACAAAATTTGTGCTAAAATTAGGAAACTCTGGCTCTGACTTCAACTCTGAGATTTTAGCAGTCTTCGTTCTAAGCCCAGTGTCGAAAAGATAGCTGACAAATTTAAATTGTTTATTTTATATTAGTATTACAAATTTTAAATTTTTTTATTTAAATATATAATTTTTGTTTTCAATGTAAGTGACATTTTGTTCAGACAACTTCTTGACTTCAAATTGGGACAATGACTGTTCTTTCCTATGAAAATGATAGAACAACTCGATCTTTGGATCCTTATATATATTGACGGATTCTCCGATATCGACGTGATGTTACCTGCAATCAAAACTCCATGATTTTTTGCCGAATCCGCTATATGTATGGCCTAGAATTGTCGTGGGGGAAAATCACACCTTCGCAATTTATTAATTCGGGTTTTTTTCTTTTAATGTTTCATCATGCTTCATCAATTGTTGACAATTTCTTAAACTTTGTGTTTGATTCCTTGGAAGCAATTCAAAGTAAATTATTCCCTTAAAACATTCCAATAAGATAACATAAGGTATTTAGGGCATTTCAGCATTTAATGAAGTGTGAGCACGATAATAATGCCTGGATCAGGGTGAAATTCTCATAGGAGACAAACTTTTCATCCTCCGTGACAATGCGTCTCAAAAAGGGATCATAGTGGTTTAAGCAATTAATATAAGAGCGTACCAACTTTGTTAACTGGAAATCTACTTAAGGTCGTCCGAAATATTGAGCTTTTTGACGAGTACAAGCCGTTTTAAGCGGTTTTCTATGATTTTAGAGGACATTTTCAGCCTCCTGCAATTTCTTGAATACAAGTGTATCGGTTCGCTTCGGTGATTACTTTTATTCGTACTCATTAACTTGATTTGGCTGACCACTCCGCCCTTTGACCGTGACATCTCCAGGGCGGAATTTCGGTAGCCATTGCTCGTACGGTCTGTTAAGTCATCTAAATCATACATGCCACAAATACGTCGATGTGATTCATTTTCTCTTTTCTGAAATAAAATAAAAAAATTTGGCGAAAAGGCTGATCGCAGGAAATGTTGTGACATCACAACATTTGTCAATCCCTTTCCCTGGTATATATTTGTTCCAATTGACAGCAGTGGAACAAAATGCTGCCGGCGGATATGAAACAGAACGTATGAAATTGAGTCTTCCTATAAATCATTCGAAACTTGTGGTTTACAAATTCTGAAAGTGATTCCGAAAAGCTGTTGTTAAGTATGCATTTCGTTAATAGAGAATGCTTCACTTAGTTAAAATCATCTAGTATTTCTGATTTTCGTTTCTTTGAAGACACAAGCTCCAATTTTGAACGTTTTAACATAGCACTTTTAACTCAATGACAGAGTCTGAAATGTCAGTTTTGTAACGGTATAACATATAATTTAGTCTAATCAAAAGTATCGTCTATGCAAAAAAAAAAAAAAAAAAAACAACGAAATTACTTTTTGCCAACCCAATTAATAAAACATCATTTTGTGTCTTCAAAGAAACGAAAACCTCTAAATTAACAAATAACTAAAACACTAACGTTTGCTTTCTCATCTTAAATGCTTAGATTTGTGTACTTTGACTGTTCAGAAATACTCTGTTAAAAACAAAACATTTTGTTTTCTATAATCTTTCTGCTAGTACTTGTTTTTCTCACCCTGTAGCACATCGGAACATAAACACAAATTAAACTTCGTATAAAATGTATTGAATTTATTTCACCAAATGGAGTCATTAAATTTATAATATATTAATAATTTTTCCATTTGTTAAATAAGAATGTGTAGGATAGTGTATTATGCTATGTCCAAAAAGGCGGTTCTAGTGTGTCCTGTCTCGTGTTGCATGTAAGATTCTGCTGAATTTAATATTTGATGGACTAATGCCTATTCTGTCTGAATAGATTGCAACATATAAATGGGGATTTAAAAATTAAATCTTAAAAAATTGTCTTTCGTTAAAGAACAGCTCTATCGAATAAACTTTTCACTATTTTGGTTTGCTAGTAAACCAATTTATTGTTTTCTTGTATTTTTCTACCAAAAGTTTTCAATTAAAATTTTTGGTATCGAGCAGTCGGTATCGTGTACGAAGAAAACAAAAGTTGTCAGATACCCGGTACCGAAATATGCAGCACCTTATTTTATTTGTGTATGGTAACACCGCATTTGTATGCATTATGAAGCAATCTTTCTTTAAAATAACGGTAAACGGCGGGAGTCAACAAAGCGGCGTCTTTGCAGATTTCTTGCGAATTTTACGAAGTTTTTGGAATTTCAGACGGTTTAAATAAGTCTAAATTAGAAACCGGAGGTGTTTTTTTTGTTAATATCGTTGTTGTAGTTGCTTTTGCGATCATATTGCCACCGCGAGTGTCAAATTTCGGTCGTAGTTTCATGTAAGACTTCCGCCAAGTTGCTAGAAATCGTACAATGTAGTGAAATGTGGTGAATTTTCCCTTTTTTTTTTTTGTAAAAAAGAGATGTATTAGCCATTCTGCAGTGTTAAACGACAAAGTGATTCAAGGCATAAGCATTTTGTTTATTCTTTGCTAGGATTTATTCTCAAAGAACCCATGTCTAAATTCAATTCATTCAATATATCATTCTGCGCTGGACCCTCCAAGGTAAGGTTAGCGATAACTTGTTGTATCTCTGGGCAGCCAATGCAGGCATTGCGTATCGCCAATATGCTCCATTCCTTCATTACTACAAAAGCAAAACATTCGGGTCACAAATTATAAGTTGTTTAATTATGGTTTGTGACTTACATGGATTTCTTGCATCCATATTAGTGCACTCAAACAATGCCGGCAGCAATTGTGTGTCCAAACAGTAGCCTTGATTGATGGAATTGTTGTACAATAAATTCGCCACACATCTCACGAGTAAAGTCTTTAGCTCGTATGAAACTTCCAGCTGATAGTCTCTGGCAATTTTAGATGTAGGTGCCACTTCCTCTAACTTATTCATGGGTGTAAACAAGTTATTCTGTAGTTCTTTTCCGGCTGAAACCAAACATCTGAGCAGGCTTGAGATGTTTAAAAACAAGGAATGATCGGTGGCATAAATGTGTGAATATAGCTCAGAGCCGGAAGCCGAAGCTATACACTGCAGTAATGCATATGCTTCGCGCGGTTTCATCTTATCCACCTCCTGTAATGAGGATACTCTCAAGATACAATCAGATTTTAACTTGAATTCTTTGGAAATGTGTTGCAGAAGGAATGTATGAATTGGACCATTAGGGCTGTCTGACCTAATGTAGTTCATTAAATAATCCAAAAATGCCAACCTCTCCTCGGTTTGCAATTGCCCATAGCATCTTACACCATCGCGGCCATTTCTGGCCACAAACTCCTCAAAAATAAAATGCAAAAAGTCCATCTGCAAAGTGCTTTTTTGGTCTAAAATCTTTTGCCAAATGCACACAACAGCTCGCAGCACCAATGGGAATCTTAGTGTAGCAGACTCCCCTTTGCTTTTCATGATGTTATACACAATCATCAGAGCTATATCCACATTACGGTCCAATGGTTTCTGCAGGTCAAGGCATTGCTGAGCTATACTAGTGCTGTAGTTCTGCCAAATAATGTCTTGAGCCTTTGGATTATTAACAATAACATTGGCCAGAATCTGCCAAGCAATGGTCTGCACCTGCTTCAACAACTCCTCATCAAAGTACGAGTTCTCAAATAATAACTTATGTACAAATTGTGCCAGATATTGGTTGCTTGCAATCAAAATCTGAAGATTCTGCCCACGGGCGCAAAGATTCCTCAAAGCCCTTAAGTTCTCCACAAGAATTTCATGGTTTGCTGCGCAATCCTGTTGCTGCAAACAAAGTATTTTGTTTATTCTCTCGCAAACTTCCTCTTCCAATGCGCTGTTCATTGATAGTAACAATTTTCTTTAGTTTAATTGGCTGAGAGTGGATAATTTTCATATTTACCACATTGTGGACGCTGCTTCTTTACCAACAAGAATTGATAGCAAAAAATTGTAATGCACAGTGTGGCCAGACTACAATTACTATGAGTGTAGGGATGCCAGGTAATCTGTTATGAGAATAATGGGGATTTTTATATTCAAATTCGCTTCAAATTTTTTTAAGGGTAGCTGTTTTATTTTTGATTTAGTGTACGTTGAAGTATTTTATAAGTGGCGGATGAAATGATGGTCTCTCAATACCTATGTGGGATAGATACCACTTATCAGCTTGTCGCCATAGGTCTGGAATAGCTTTTATTGCTGTCTTAAAGCTGCGATATATCTGTTTTAGACAAGAAAACATTAACAGCGCTTTAACAGAATTACAGTCTCCTTAACGGTACCTCTAGTTACTACAGTTTAGAATTGGAATTATATCTTTCTACTTAGGGAAATTGTTCCTGCTAGCTTAGAAGGTGGCAACTAAAGAAAGTAATGCCATGAGCAGGATTGTATTACAAGTCTTCTGTCTTTTACGCATGAAACAAAATTTTTTTCGAAGTTTGTTACTATTTGGTGTGAATCTTTTAGGTACTTAGCAAGCTTCGGCTTCGGTGGTAATTTAAAATTCGTCTTTTGGGACCGTCTTAACTATCCGCTCTTAGGTTGGTCGAAAAGCTTTGTTCCTTAGTATCCAATTCGTATTTCCATCAAATTAACCCCAATTTTCAAAAACAGGCATCTTATAGCCATGCTTTTCCATATAAATGCCTCCATAAGTTTTTTCAGCGTTTCGTGGTCTGCAATTTCCACCACTCTGCACTAGCGCAATTTTGCAATTGCAATCGCAATCGCGCTTTTTTATAATTTGTCAGCTAAATATTATTTCTAATTCTACACTTTTGTCATCGCCACACTACCGCCGCATGGTTTCGCACAGAGCTTTAAGATGTTAATAAAATTTCGGCGGCGGCTGGGGGTCAGTTTTCAGTCACATGACTTTGATCTCTGGTATCGCATCATCTGTTTTGTGATAACCCCAGTTTCCCATGTTGCAGAATGTAAACAAAAGTATTTGACATCTGAAATTCCTTGGTGCACTTTGAATAATGTCTCCAAATTATCAATCGAGGAAGCTAGATAAAAAACAAAAACGTTGTGTGGCCATCATACAAAATGAGTGCAACATTCAGCCGGCCAAGGATGTTGCTACGAACTATGTGGCTATATTGAATGCCGGTCTGTCTACTGGCCTAACTGAAGAAGCCGTCTTGGAAACGGTAGGGAAATATGGTAATATCCGGCGGCTGATAATGCTACCAAACAAATCCTATTGTTTTATGGAATGTGCAACAATACACGACGCCGAAAATATTGTAAGGAATATGAATGGCCGCGCACGAATCGGACAAAATGAAGCCGTGGTGTTTTTGACTTGCTTTGAAGAACTGCCACATGTCGAAGATTCTAATTGGCTTAAGCCAATGCCAGAGGGACTGATCGTAATAAATGATTTTGTTACTTCAGAAGAAGAGGCAGAGCTACTAGCTGCAGTTAAAATGGACGCAGTAGAGAGTGACGCCGCTTTAAAACATCGAAAAGTGAAGCATTTCGGTTACGAATTTCTTTATGGAATCAATAACGTAGATCCCACACAACCTTTGGACAATCCAGTTCCCAAGGAATGCGATCTTTTATGGGAACGGCTACGGTCTCTGGTGGGGAGCAGAGGAAATAAATTTGAATGGTTTATACCCGATCAGCTGACTGTGAATTCATATGAACCGGGTCAGGGAATACCTCCACATGTTGACACTCACAGTGCATTCTTGGACCCGATTCTCTCTCTGTCATTGGAGAGTGATGTTGTTATGGAATTTCGCAAAGGATTGAACCGAAGATCTGTTCTGCTACCACGGCGTTCATTGTTGATAATGTCTGGAGAATCCCGTTACGATTGGACACACGGTATAACGCCCAAAGTTCTAGATGTCGTCATGACTCACAATGGGAATTTAACCACTCAAAGGCGCTCAAAGCGGACTTCTTTAACATTCCGAAAACTTAGAAGAGCTCAGTGCAATTGCAGTTTTCCCTTGCTCTGTGACACCAAAGCCAACGAATTGGAGACAAAAGGCAAATCACCTTCAATAGAATTAGAAAAGGCGGCTCTTCTGGAAGAACAGAACGTTCATAATGTCTATGATCACATAGCAGAGCATTTTAGTGAGACCAGACATTCATCGTGGCCTCAAGTAGCAAATTTTCTCATGAGTTTCCCACTAGCCTCAGTCCTTTTCGATGTGGGTTGCGGTAATGGCAAATATTTGAAATGTAATCGTGATCTTTTGAATATAGGCTGTGATCGAAGCAATGGCTTGCTGAAAGTATGCTCGGCCCAGCAGTATCAAACATTTAGATGTGACTGCCTAAGCCTTCCTGTGAGATCCAACAGCGTGGATGGCTGTATAAGTATAGCGGTCATTCATCATTTGGCTACTAAGGAGAGGCGTTTAGTGGCCTTGAAAGAACTTGCGCGCATTCTGAGACCCGGCGGTCGTGGTTTAGTTTATGTTTGGGCAAAGGATCAAAATGCTGACAATAAGAAATCGTCATATCTGAGACAAAATAAATCGTTAAATAAACAAAAGACCACCCAATTGGAACAAAGGCAACAAACTCAACAGCAGCTGGAAGAGAAAGCGAAGGAGGCGCCAGTCCCTCTACCAGTACACACAAATCGAACAGAATTTTTGCAGCAAGACGTGCTGGTGCCGTGGAAAATTAAATTGCAAAACCAGCAAATGGCAAAAGCAGAAAAGTCCACGTTTTTACGTTATTATCACGTATTTGAGGAACATGAGCTTGAATGTTTGCTGAGTGAATTGACAGAAGTTGAATTGGAGCGGAGTTACTACGACCAGGGAAATCATTGTGTTGTGTTTAAAAAGAAACTAATGACGTAAATGATATTATAGCAGCCGTTTTCAATAAATCTCCAAGGTTTATTTGTATTTATTTGAGGTTCGTTTAAACTATTTTTTAGTTTTTTTTTTTTTCAAAATTACCCAGCAAAAAATTTCCTTGGGGCCTCTTGGGCACTTAACAAGAAGTTGCCATTGATAGTCGACATAAGGCGGAATTACTATGAGCTTCTCATTGTGAAGGGTGAAGAGCGAGAAATTGATCTGAAGAGAAGTCACTACGATTAGGAAAATATTTTTGTTGCCTATGACAATACCAAATTAATAATATTAAGGGAGAGTCCTGGATAAACGTTCAAAGTTTGTTAAATATAGATAGTACAAATTATTGCGATGCAATGCAAGTCACTTCAGCTCTTACTGTAGATTGAATGTAGCAACAGGCCTTTGATACGATAGGAGCCGGTTTTTATAAGTTCTTGTTTTAATGAACATACACCATTATGTCTCACGTGCTATTTAAACTTTTACGCAAATATTGAAAAAGTTCATTATCGGATATGGTGAAGAAAGGGTAGTCTTATGAGGACGGTGCCAAAACTAGCCGACCCGACGTCTAGAAGGTGCCAGTAGTTTGAAAAAAATTATTTTGGTGAAACATATGTCTTAAGTTTCAAGGCTCCACGTTGTTTAGTATTTTTATTTGAGCCATCAAAAGGAGGCATGGAATAAATTGGTCACCGTTGTGTAATTCAATATTTCCATTTGAAACCTGCCAGTCCAACCAGTATCAAGGCCGAGCTAGATTCTACTCTGGGGAGACTCTAGTCTGCTTCTTCATATACGATTGTAAAATATTGGGTAGCAGAGATTGAACGAGACCGTGTGAGCTGCCAAGACGAACACCAATTGAGGTGTCCACGCCAGACACAAAAATCCACATATTGGTGTTGGATGATCGTCGGCTGAAGATACGTGAGGTAGCTGAAATGCTAGGCATTTCAAAAAGTGCTATACATCGTATATTGGAAGATGAGAAAGCTGTGCGCAAGATGGGTACCCGCTTGCTTTCAATAGAGCAAAAACAGCATCGTGAAGATGTTTCAGTAGAGGGTTTGCGATGTTTGAAAGCATTAAAGCCGAATTTTTGCATCGATTTATAACCATGGATGAGACATGGGCCCACCACTTCACATCTGAGACAAAGGAATAGTCAACGCAGTGGACTGGAATAGGGAGAATCATGCCCAAACGAGGTGAAGACGGTTCTGTCTGCAGGCATGGTCATGGCGTCTGTTTTTTGAGATGCGCATGGGATTATTTTTATTGATTATATTCAGAAATGAAAAACCATCAACGGCGAATGCTATGCTAACTTATTGCAGCTTGTAGGTGATGAGATTATGGAAAAGAGACCGTATTTGTCCAAAAAAGGAAATGTTGTTTCATCAAGACAATACTGCAGTTCACATATCCACTATTGCGATGGTCAAAATTAATGAATTAAAATTCGAATTGATATATTTTCGCTTTTTAGTGAAACGTAGAAGTCTTGGTGTAATATAAATCTCTTTTTTAACAGCACAATGTAAATATTATGTAGCTTTTAGTGATTTTATATTATATTAGTCTAATCCTGTTAAAAATGTCTTAAATATCGTTTCCGTGATAGAAAGTTCTGTTTTCGAGATATGAATTTTTTTATTGTTCTTTGATACTCTCATATTTTATTGTTGTTGAGTGCAGCTTCGTGTATGCGAAAGTTTTGTGCAGTTAAGTCCAATATTTATACGCTGTAACATATAATTATGAAAGCGTATATTTTTTCATTAATTCCGAAATTATATCTCATTAACTGAAAAATTAGAATAAAAATTAAAAGTTATCGCTTTTCATAGAATCAAACTGGCTCTAAAACAGCTAATATCGCTACTAAACCCAACTTGCAAATTCCCCAGATTCTATTCCGCAACAATCAAAACGAGATCACGTTTTGATAAGAGATCTCTACTCTACTACTTTCAAACAAAATCATAAATTTAGCTGTTTAACCATAAATATTTCTAACACCGCCTCGAAAGATATATAATAGGAACTTGTGGGGATATGGATGTTAGAAATTTTAGAATATAATTTAATAATACATATACATTGCAGAACGTTTCGCAGATTTAATGCTATTTGGGAAAATTGAACTGCACTTTTATACCGGATCAAAATAAATATTCCATTATTTTGTTTTAAACTCACGGAATTAATGTGTTTCACAATGAAACATCTCTACTATTTTCCTCCACATGGATTAGGCTTTATGGAGACTTAAGTGAGGACATTTTCTTTGCCATATTTTTAACGTTTGCTACTCTTTAACACTCGAAACTAAAAACATAAGTAGGGCTAACATGAAATACAAATTTCTGTTTGAATTAAAAAAAGAATGAATGCTTTTATGTTTTCCTTGTTCCGTATACTCGCCAAATAGGTATTAGCAAGTAAAAATAAATAAAAGATTTTTTTTTTTTAATTTTCGTTGATTCATGATGTATATTTGTTTGTTCTTCTCTTTGGTTTGGTTGGAATTTTGCATTCCCATTATAGTTTACAATGAATAATGATTTTACAATTGAGTGATAGTTTTCATATCATCCATTCTTTGTCATTTATAACTTACTATAGTTTCGTATTTGTTTTGGGGCGTTTCTGTTGTTATTTCTTTTGAAGGCGACACCAACATTTATAGAAGAGATTTATTGATACAATTTTTTAAAACTTATTAACTACCAACAAAATTTTTTTATAGTAAATATCAAACTGAATGTAATATAAATTTAAAAATTGTTGTGGACAATAAAAATGATAATATACATAGTATGTTTAACATTTATTGTTAATTTAATTGGACCATGAATTGACAATTCCATTTTTTGCGTTATCTAATGTATTTTTCTCAAAAATATATATGTTACATAGTTATATACACTTATGCTATTGCAATCAAATCGTTAAGGAAACTAATTCAATTGCATATCCAGAATTAATTGTTTTCGAGGGAAATTCAAAGTAATTTTAACATTTATCTAATATAACAAAAATGGTTTTACTTATTTAATTTCCAAGGGTTTTCTATAAATTCAGAGATATGTTAATAGATAACTTAAAATGAAAATATACAGGTATATGATTAGACATATATATATAGTGTGTGTATAATTTACTTTAAGAAGGCTGTATATATGTTGTTAAAGTTGATAGACAGTAACAGATATGTTCACAAGTTTATAATATATGTTACCAATGTTAGACAACTGGCGTTACACATTCGATTTCCTTTTAAAGAAAAAAATGTGGCATTATTAAAAGTTGGAAATCATTTTCAGTTCTCAAATTTTCTAATATATTACTTTGATTAATAACGAAATCCGATTACATTGCGTGGATGGGTCTTCAGATTTAATTTAAATTTCTTTCCAGAATCTGAAGTGCATTAGTTTGAAGGCAGAGCCGTGTGACATTAATTTGGTAGAGGGGCCACTGTGAAATAAATTGGAATTAATTATAGCTTTACGTGTAGCCGTATGAGTAAATACTCATACCGGCAATTATCTGAAATCTGGAGCTATGACCTTTAAGAGCTGTATTTTATGGCGTCATTCTGTTGTTTTTTTTTTGTCATCAGAGCGCTTTGATTTCTCTCCCTACGTAGGATGTAGCTAAACATTTTCCCGTCTGGTTTTTGTTAATCAAGTGTGATTGAATATTAGGATTATTACATTGAGAAACAATTCAAATACGATTTTCCAAGTGAACAAACAAAAATCTAAACTCTAATACTTCCATCTTATAACAAAGTTATAGCTTTTTCTTTTAGACGTAGACTCTAGGTCCATAGAATTTGACTATTCGGGAAATTGTAATATACGAAAGGTATCTATTTACCCGTGTTTTTTGGTTCTTGTCAAATATGCCGCTTTTATCCGACATGTTTGAGAAAAAGCATGAGTTTTGAAACTGAAATAAGTTTATTATGAAACAGCGCTTGTTTTTCTATATAAGTAATTGAGCGAATTTTTATAACTTCTTCTACTTGTATCTCTGAAGCTGGCTCCATTTTTGTCACAGCTGGAGGGGATTTTCTTTAATTATTTTATTTTATAACTTATTAAATATATTTTCCCTAATTCAGTCTTATAATGCGGATTGAATACTACAAATTTTGCCACATTGAATGTATTCCATGGTTTAGTCCTATCCTCGATAACTGCAAAATTCCTTCACTTTAAATGCCCACATAGATTTTGAACTCCAAAATTCAAATCTGTCTTTTAAAATGAGGCATCAAGTAATGTTTTAGACCTTCAGAGGTCTACAGAAACGTATTCTTATGTTTGCCTAAAGAAATAAAAGTATGTAAGATGGATATGCGGTTTACATGATATCATTAATGCATTAAAAAATGAATTGCATTTCTAATTTCCAATATAAATGAATGAATTAAACATATCGGTAATAGAGATGACAAGCCGCCTTTGCAATTCAATTTATTCGAAATTAAGTTTTACAATATGTTTTAAAAGCATTGTTAAAAAAGTAGAAATAAAACTTTTTTTTTGTCTTTAGAAACGTCTTTTTATATTAGTTAGCTTGAAGGACTATTAATCATGACCATGTTAAACCTAAGAAATATTTTAAGAATTTGCTAAATTATTTGATCTTGTAATCAAAATAAAATCAACGTAAAATTCACTCCCAAAGTTCTAAAGCTCTATTTGCCCATTTCTTTGAAGTCGAAATACTGACTAATTTCTAACATTGACGTATATAAAAACTGAAAATATCAACATTGCTATCAGACTTTAATTGTATTAATTATTACTAACTGTCACGGGCTATGTCACGACTTAAATTAAACTGATTTGTTCGCTTCTAAATATTTGACGCGTTTTGACTTAAGATCTGTCCCTTTAAATTTTAGTCTGAAATTGTAATAATTGCTCATATAGCTAAAAAATGCACTAAAAATTCTTCTTTTAAATTATAATATGTGCCTTGGAATAGTAACAGACAAAATTATAAAATTGTATGATATGCATTTCATTATTTCTCCACAAATCAAATGCTAAGAAACACTTAAATTTCGCTATTTATTCCTGTATACACTTTTATAGTTCAAGAATAGTCTCAAAAATTGATTATTCTGCATTTAAATATTTGTTGTTATTGGTTTGAAGGGCCCTTAAATGAATTGGTTGCATATGTCTTAAAATACACTACAATTTGTAACAATAAACTTATATTTTATATTGAAATTTAAAGTGTTTAAATGGCAAAACAGGTTTGCAACTCTTCTTATAGTCTCGAAAGACTCTTAGATGATTTGTTACTAAACCTAAAGGATTACATTACTTCTCTGCTAAATATGTTTTCTGTTAGGTACGAGTTATTTGTTATTAACCATTTTACAAATCGTTGAACATATCTGTTAATTATTGAAACATTGGTTTACTGATATTGTTAGGGATTACATATATGTAAGTACATTTTTTCCGGTTCAAAGTGTATAATACAAATTTATATAATATTTTAAATATATTTTTATCTAAATCTCATTTATAAATATTATAGGTAAATATATGTTTGGGTGTATATGGATTTTTTATTTGGTTAGTTCTTTGGTTTATAGTAATATTTCGAGTAAAGCTTACACCATTGTATCTTGAGAAAAGGGTAAAATTGTTAACCCTCAACTAAAGCTAAAATCGAAGATTGCAAAACGGTCTGCCGCAAATGAATTGAAGTAGATTAGATGAGTTTGCTACCAATTCTTCGGAAATATGAGATATATCTGTCCTAACATGAAGAACGACTTAAGTGGTGTGAAAAAACCGAGTTCAATTATGCTTATATTTGCCCTTATACAGACGCATATTTACATCCAATCCTAATATTTCAATTCCGTTTATTTCACAAATTATAGCGATTTTTGAGAAATTACGTAAATGTTAATGTTATATTTTATTTTTATTATCATATTTTAAGTCACTAAAATTCATAATGTTATCTGAGCGTCATTCCAAAACTTAATGTATTCCAAAAGTTGTAACAAATTTCCATAATTGGGATTCCTTACAAAACACTTAATACCTCAAAACAACATCTTCTGAGTTCTATTTCTGAATTCTCCTTGCGAACACAGGCTTAATAACGATTTCAAAATATATTCTAATTACTCCAAAGGTCTTAACATTTTGAAATGTCAAAATAAATTTCTTGAAATTCCACGATATTTCTTAAAGTATTTTAACGTAGCGCTTATTTTGGCGAAAGACTTAAAGTTATTTAATTTTGCCATCTTGTGACCTCCTATACCTTTGTGTTCGTCATCGATATAACACATATCGCACATCAGTCCAAAACTGCTGGACAACCCATTGCTATTAGTACATAGGCGCTTTAGAGAGTATACTTGTATGTCATTTTGTATCCTTCCTATGCCCGCCACAGCTCGCTGGCAAAGTTTCGTCTCAATTAAATGAACAGTATTGAAGCCTCTATGGAACGCAAAGACCCATATTTCCTTCCTAGTCTCTTTTTAGAGCCTTATTTTGAAAATGATCTCAGTCCACTCTCGAAATAAGAAAATGTTGATGGCACTCTTACTAATAAATAATGACGTTTTTCAAAAGATTATTTATGACCCTTCTAAAAATGCCAATTATGTTAAATTGTGCAATAGTTTTTTTATCCTTTCGCACTATTGGAATTTAATCTCAAAAGGAAAACAGCTACAGTTCTACCAGTTGTTGCTTAGTTAATTGTATAAACTTTTACGTTTTCCACATAAATAAGTGATTTTCTATGCTGGACTCTGCAAATGAAATCTATCTATGAAATTAACAAACTTATTCACATTAGTTTGAAAATGTTCCAGGCAATCGTCAACTCTTAGCTTCCGTTTGAGGGTTAGATTAACTTAAGTAATATATTCAAAACAAAGTGTATTATTTGTGGTTTCTAGAGTACTTTTTCGTATTTACACATACCTTTTTTTTCTTAAAAAATGAATCGATTAAAGTAATACAATATTCTTTCTCTAAAGTCTAACGTCCCTATTTCTGTCTATTTTGGTCTCAGTTGTGTTGGGGTTTGTAATTCATTTATCTTAGTTTCTTATCTATACCTTTGTTAAATTACACTGATTTCCAATAATCTTACAAAATTTTTTTTGTAGGAGTTATTAATTTCATAAGAAATGTCAATGAAAAAAGGCGTGTAGAAACTGTTAACACTGGGGTAGAGTGATGTGTTTAAGGTTAGCTAAGCTATTTATATTTACTACATTTGCAATTTTTGGGCTTTAGGTCATGGATGGGTAATTGAGAAAAATTGTGTTGTTTTTTTCTTCACTTTATTTTATAAAATTTCAATATTTGGACTGACATCATCACAGAAATATTTTACATAAAAATATGGACATTTTATGTAATTAATGTCTAAATCAATTTAAATCGTATTAAATTCACTTGTATCAAATCTATGTATCAGTACTGTAAAACAACTTCATAGTCTCAGTCAGATATGACGCTGCTATTTTAAACTGAAAGTATTCTTTGAATTTGTGAAACTTTCAAGCAACATAGTTTGAGATTGCTTAATATCAAAAGCAGTTTCTTAATTTCTATAAAAATTAAAAAGATGATGTTGATGAAAAGAGAATCGTTATTGGGTTACGCGGTGACCGTTATTGGAATGGTAGAAATTGTATTAAGGTGTCAGGGCAATATAGGCTTTTGAAGATACCCGTGGACAAACCGTCACTAAGAGATTCCAGAGATTCAATCAGATATTATGTCGCAGTGATATAGAGTAGGTTAGCTATACAAGATATATGAAGGGTGCAGGTACGAATTATTGTTAGAGACTGGTCAATAATTAATGTTAAACGCTTCGAGCTCTCTAATTTAGAGAATCAGATTGCGTAAGTACCAAAAAAGTAAGTGGTAACCAATATCGCGGAACCCAGAAATAACCAAAAAAAAAAAAACTGTTAACACCAAATTGAAGAAGATAGTTGGCAGCAAATACTGATGTCCAGTGAACAAACCAGGGAGTAAATGGTGTAAAAATTATCGCAAGGTAATCGGCTTACTTGTAGAATTGAATTCCTGCAAGAAAATATCTGTTTAAAAGATTATCACTTGGAATCCCTCCCGGCTACCTCAGCAATAGAAGTTATTTATTTAAGGATAATTGGATAATCTTATACAAGCTAATGGTATGATTTCTATACTATGTGTGAAGACTACTTGCACCTGCGAAACGTCGACAGTCGATATTTGAAAATTGTTGTAAGTTTAACGAAATTTTTTGCGCAAAAAGTATAAAAGAAATTACATTCCGGGAGTGGGAAACGGTTGTATGTATTTGCGAATAATTCGCGTAGAAACTGCAGTGAGGGCTCCTTTGGCTGAGGATCTAAAATAATATTTATTTATAGTTTATCATACAAAAGTAATAAACGGCGTGGAATTAATACCTTTTGCTGATATTTACACTATGGCATATCCAGCAAATGACCAGTAATATACAGATCGTCACATATCATCGTCTCGTTGATTATGAAGCTCCAAACGCTTCCAAAAATTAATTTATTTTGGACGTGGTTTTTTTTGATTTTGCAGTAAAATCCAAAATTTTTCTTGGCAAATAGACCTTTTTGAAGAAAGGAATGAAATTCCACGTTTTTTAATCTTCGTATTCCTCGAATTTCTTGAATTCCTTTAAGCATTTTTTCAAGCGATTTTCAAAAAAATTATTTAAGATCAAACATTTCTTGTCCGATCATAGCTTATAATTTTGAAGACTTTCCAACCTGCTCTTTATCTCAGAATAATTTTGGACATCATTTAACATTTTACACCTTTTCAGTGGATTGATTAGGTTTCGTTTTTTCAGCGCCGAACCGGCAAGCGTGGGTTTTAAGTAAGCAAAACTTACCATAGGGAGTCAATTCAAAGCTGGTTAAATTTCAAAATAAAATTTCTTAAATAGAATAATAGAAAAAATCAATAAAAAAACTATGGATACATAAATTTTTTAGAAAATGAAAATATTGTTTTTCTATTAAAAAATCGATATTAATTTCTTTCTGTTCCGGCTGGAATAAACGGGACACCTTATATGATAGGATAATTCTGTTTATGAATTCAGTTTAACGTTCAATTTGCATGCGAGATGTACGTTTATTTAATACAAAAATGTTGCTAAATGTTTCTTTGTAAAAATATGTATGTGGCTACGCGTCTGCCCACTTGGTCCTCCATTTAAGTAAAACAATTAAAATTGAACAATTGAAGTTCAGTGTACTTCTATTATATTCATCATTTATGCTTGCTTGAGAAAAGTGTAATTCATTAGTTAAAAGTTAACCAATATATTTTCGAAAATCTAAAGTTATGGCTTTTTTGTCTAAAATTCCATAACAAAAATTTCGCTTTTCTGTTATAGTAAAATTTTTGTAATCCAGTGTAATTCATACAAAGTTTGTTTGTGCATTCTATGAAATATTTAGACCTGTGTGTAAGACTGTCCATGTGACCTTTTGCAAGGGTGGGAGTGTGATATGCTATTTTTTACGCTTAAAAATTGTTTGGCTCTTTCTTTAAGTTGTAAAATTTAATTTCTTTTTTTTCTCATTATTATACAAATTGAAATTATCTTAAAATTAACACTACACTTAAATTAATTTTTATTGTAAATTAAGTAGAGGCTAGAGATTAAAACAAAATTGAAATCTAAACATAATTTCATGATTTGTTCAATTCTAAAGCTAAAATCGATATTTCTTAGTTTTTAGATAAATTAAAGCTTTTTTTCTGTTTGGTTGTTGAATTTCGTGTTGTTTAGGCTGTTTTTAAATTTATTTAGCTTTGTAAGACATACATTTATATGTATGTCTGTGTTTTTGTTTGTATATGTAGACATTGTTGTTCTTGTTATAGGTTTATTATCGAGTAAAACCGAAACATTTATTTAAAATTCAGTTTGGAAGGAACTTTAGATTTTTTTCTATTTTTATCCAAAATTTGTTCAATTTTGTATTTTTTCTTTGTGTTAGTTAAAAGTGTAGAGAATTTCTAATACAATTTCAGAAAAAAACGATATTTTTTACATCTTCTTATCTAAAGCTATTAATAAAAAATTGTTTTAATTGACACTTATATGTTCATATAACATTTATAAATATTTATGTATATGTGGTTGTTCCATAAAGTCTTCGAACTTTAAAGCTAAAAGAAGGAAATTATCAGCCATCGGAATATAGAGATAGTGAGAAACAGAATGAAATTGTTTGAATTTGGCATTGGGGATACATATATATAGTATATTGTCCTTACATTCAGTACACTGTATGTAAATACGAGTATGTCTGTCATGAAAATAGCAGAAGTAATGGGGGACGTGGGCTAAAGTTACTATAATAAATTATGGTAGTTTCTGTAGTATAATGCGCAGGAAATTGGAAAAAGGACCATAGTGGGGCAATTTTAATTAATTCCACGTTGGAGAGAAGTCGTTTTCACATCCATGAGTTTCGCCAACAGTTTGAAGATATCTGTTTTGCAACTTAGCACAAGTTTCCTTAAATTTTCGAAAAAAACTGTTATTTAATCTTTCATTAAAAGTGTTCTTCGATGTAATATTAATTTGCCATAAACTCTCAAGTGTTACGAACGACCGCTACCCAGATTCAACTCGAATGGACAAATTTATATAGAGATTTTTTTGTTCGGGCACATCCACCAATAAACGGCAATTTTTCTTTTCGATAATTTTTTTAGCGAGTAATTTAAATGTAAATCTAGAATAAGTTCAAAAGTACTATTTCTTGAGACATAAAAACACAATTAATTAAATTGTCCATTCTTGAAAAGGGAAACTAAGCTTGAAGTGGAACTAATCGTCAACTCATCGTCAACTTAAGTAAAAACTTAATGGGACTGCAGCCCAGATTTAGCTTCCTCGCCCGGAGTTGGAAATGCACTTCGAATTCAAAAGCATGCAAGCGAGCATTTCGGAAAACCATAATACCAATTCTGGCGGTAGGTATTTTTCGGCCGATAAGATTTGGAATATTCTTTTTCGAAAATAATAAGAGTAAAGTAAAATCATATAGAAAAATGTTGACTTACAAGTAGGCCGCTACTTAGTTTGTCAAAGTGTTGCGGAAAAAATTGCACTCATGATGCATTCAGATTGTGCATTTTTGAAATTTGTATAACCCCATTCTTTAGAAATCCGTTTGCTGCGATATATTTTCTTTGTAAAGCCTAATGTTTTGTTTACCTATCTTGAAAAAAATGAATTACAGTTAAAATATAGAAGATTATTTAACAAAATCTGTCCAAAAGTGGAACATGTCTTCCAGAGTTCATGTAGTTGTTCCTTGGAAAAGCTAAAAATGGTGTTATAAAAATCTCGTAATCAAAAAGCATCTAATTCTCTCAGTAAGGTATAAAAACCAACATCTGAATCTGACACAAAATCCCTAACAGCTTCATCAAAGTTTGGATACATTTCCTTGGCCTACAAAATTTGGATGCTGGGAATATTTCTTTTGAAATGCCAAATTTTGAATTGCATAACATGTATATGTATTTACATGTAGGAAAACCTCATGGCACGAACGGCATGTAAGGAGCAAAAGAAAAAAAATAAATTTTTATATTTAAATGTAAAATGTCAAATGTTAACAAATTAAAATACCGTCAGCAACCTCAGGTTTTCTTCCTTTCTGTAAAATAGAATATGATTTCAAATTTCGTCAAATTGTAAAAATGTTGTTCCATTATCACCCTGCGCTTAAGTCTAGCTGCGCTGCACTACATTATATTGAACTACATCAGTTGTCGCGTTTCAATAATTTTTCGGAATATTAACATAAAATATTAACATAGAACCATCCTTTTTCTTTGTAGAATTTCCGACAATTTCCGACACGCGTCAAAGCCAAACGTGGCCAGTGAGTGATGACATTTCATTTCATGACAGACTTCTTTGCGCAAAATTTCAAAATTCAGGGGCAGAACTTATTTCTGACATAATTTTTTTTTCAAATTTTGTGTGTTTTTTCGTGAACATTAAAAATTTTACAAATAATTAAGTAAGCGATATTTAAAGTTTATTATCGATCGGCATTTACGGCTTCGTAGTGGGTAAACTAAAACCATGCATGCATTGCCAAATGTGATAAAATATAGGAAATATTTTTATTTGCGTAAAATTTTCATATTTGGTATAAGACCCCATATCATATGTCCATTGTTTAACAAGGCTAAAACCTATTTTATATCTAACATTGTTGAAGGTAAACGTTTTGAAAAAGTTTTGATACTGTTTCTAATAATATTTGGAATCTAGCTTTTGAAAGATAAACCTTAAACTGTAATTCTGCTCTTTATGCACTTTAACTCATAGTAATGAAGCAAAATTGTACCTTGTTCAAATTATGAAATTATCAGAAATATTATAAAGATATACCTATAATATGCATTGACTTTTTTGCAGGGCACTGCGAATATTATAAAGTAGTATAATCGACAATATTTTAATATCTAATTTGAAATTTCAGAGGAAAAATTCTAATTTCGGCAAATCGACCATTTTTGTGAGAGGTTCCAGAACGAGTAAGGCATTTCCCTTCTCGGCTTTAACTTTATTCAATACTTAATTTTTCCTAAATTGGGATTGAATGCAAGAAGGATGTGGGCTCCGAATATAAGGTTATTTGTATGGGAATCAGATTAGATGGGGCGTGCTTAACGGGTTGATTTTTTTCATATTTTTTTTGCGAACTATAAAGCAATGTAATGTGAATGAAGGAGTTATAAATTACAGAGGAAAGACAAAATTTCGAGAAATCTGCCAAGCTGGGAGGCACCAGAATAGATGGATCGAAATAATCCGTTTTAATATTGCACTACCAGAGAAATAACTTTTATTTGAAAAAAAAAAAAAAAATTGCAAATTCTAACTTCTCCACAAAAAAACACACACACACACACACACATTGTGTTTTCATGTCTCGCTTTCTACGGTAGCCTTAATCCATTTATACTCTGGCATAGCAAATAAATATTCGCACATATGGAAAGTCGCTAAAGAGACTTTACCTATCCCTGTTACCTCTGGTCCTTCGGAAAGACTGTGTATTTGTGCTGAAACAGTTGCCAATCAGCTGTGGAACCGACTTCCTCAATAAAATTTTTACATTTTGTTACCGCCATACATTATCACACCTTTAACTAGCATCAAGTAGTCCACCACCTTTCATAAATAACCTCAGGAAGGTTAGATTTGAAATAAGCACTGATTTTGTCATTTACATCAATGGATTATCACATATTCAGGCTACAACTTCCATGCCAAAGTAGATAATATTGAAACAAAATGAAATTAAGGCATATCTAATTATATTAGATAATTGGGCGCACAATAATTAAATATAACTTTTTTTTTTAATCTGACAATATCAAATATGTGGCAATATCTACTACCATTACTAAATGGGTTTATTCTTTTTTTATGTTTGCCAGTTTTCTGTGCTGGCCCAGATAAATAAACGTAGGTTCTGTACTAGTCGTTTTTAGGTGAGCAGACTGTCAGTAATTTCTTTTGCGTGATTATTTTCGGGCGACATCAATTTGTTCGCCATGAAATCAGTCAGTTATGCTTTCTGTTATAAATTTTCCAGTTTTTTTTTCGTTACAGTTCTTTTTGCTCCCAAAATTTGGTAAGATCCGCATGAGGTTTGGCAAAATTCCATATGAAATATTGAACCACAATCGATTCAACAATCTACGGCTTACGAAATCAGTTTCATGCTGCGGGGTTTTTCTTTTTCGAATTGTAAAAATGTGAAACCTTAAAATTGCCCCAACTTTTTATGTAGTAGTAATATTGTCCCAGTTCCCCATGAGTGGAAGTAACATCTTCAGAATTCTGTGAACTATTAAAATGTATAAATTTGATTTTTTTCATATCTATGAATGTCCGTCTATATGTATTTTTATAAGAATGTATATGTAAATTTTTAAAAATCTACTATTAAAACTTATAACTGTTGTCATTTAAATACAAAAAGTTGATCAAAAAATACCTTCCGCTTTCTCTTTTGCTACGTTATTGTTGTTGTCGTTCGTTCTATGGTGTTAGTCCCGTTCCTAGACGCGTTACTGAGGTTTTGTTGCAATGAATTTTAAATAAATGTTTCGGCCACCATTTGTTACAAACAGTCACTTGGCGGTGGCTTTTCATCGGGTGGTGAGGGTCCTGATACCGAAACCATGGGTAGATTGTTCAGTTTTGGCGTTATGCACTTTAGTTTTAATGCCTTGGGACTGCTGTGGGCTGAGGACAGCACCGGTGAGGCAGTCGAAGAACGCTGATGCACCAGGACTTGTGATCGGGTGGCTGCCACGGCTGGCGGTGGATTGCAGGCCGCGGGCGGAGGCGGGGGTATGGTGATGGGGAGATCTACGGGTATTGAAACCAGTTCCTCGACGGTGTCGGTTGAATCATGGGAAGCATAATTGAATGAAGTCGGATTGGCGTAACCTAAAGGAGGTGGCGGAGGTGGCGGTATTGTAACATTGGCGGCTTTTTGTTGTTCCTCACGGATGTGTGAGGGCGGGGTCTCTATTGATATGCTGCCCACCACTTTGTTGGAGGTGGTCACGGTAGCTGAATGGTTGACCAGACTTGTGGCGGCCAGTAACTTTTCTACGTTGGTTTTGAGAACGGCAATGGGATGGTTTTCAACACTTTTTGAGCATTCCTGTAGTTCGATGACATTATCGTTTTGAGCATCGTTTCCGTTGTTATCGTCCGTATGCCACTGACGATTTTCGCCAAAACTTTTCTGTAAAAAACGAAAAAAGAAACAAAAAACAAAACCAAACGGAACAAACGAATAAATTGCGAATTTTGATGGAATTTGACTTGACTTGCTTGTAAAAACCTTACCTTTCTACCATTTTCGGTTATATTCTCTGCACTCTTTGCCTTGCGACACAAAACGCTTTGTGAGCCATGTCGTCGCAGGAATTCTATAGAATCGAATCCCCTGCCCTCTGAGGACACAAAGATGGCAGAGTTGATGCGACTACGCGTGATGCGCTCCGATATGGAGGTTGAATGCTCCTCCTGAAAGACATGGAAGTGCTAGAAAAAGTCAAGACAACACAAGATGTTAGTTTGTTAGGACACCTATTAAAATAGTGTGTTGTGATTACTAATTATTTAATCACATTAACAACGCATGACATGGAATTGTACGTGAACGTATAAAGATAATTGATGCTTACGCGACTACAGTGTAGTGGCTGATAAGCGAGTGCTCCGCATTCGCTGCTATCAAACTGCAAGAGAAAACGAGAAAAAGACAAAGACAAACAGAGATAACGTGGCAGGAGGCAACAACGAGAAAAAGAGAGAGAAAAAAAGGACAAAGGACACCATTTATTACGTTTATTCACTATGAACGCTGTTTTGCAAGAGAGACAAAAAAATTTTGATTGTTGTTGAATTGAATTGAATGATTCAATTTAGATAATTGAAAATTAATTCAATGATTCCATAGTAATAATAATAATAACAACAGCAATGAAACAAGAGAAACGAAAAGATAAGCCGGCTTGTTGTAATAAAAGAACAATTTGATTTGCATTTCAAATGCCGCCATGGATAACTATAATATGTTCATAATAAAAGCTCTGTTGAATTATTCAATTATATCCACTAAAAGAATAGTCAAAAATAACAAGATAAACAAAGAGAACATAATGAAATTTAAAATCACGTAAGTGGAAGTTGACAGGCATGGCGGTGAACATTACTGTAAAGTCAGTAAGCAATAATAGCTGGGTAAAACCAAATAAATTTTGATAATGACAATTGTGTTATCAACACGGCTTTTGCAGGTCTGGTAACATTCAGCAAAAAAAAAAAAAAAAAACCAAATAACTTCAAAACTCAAAAAGTTACAATGCACGATAGTACAGCTATTAAAATTAATTTCCCTCTAGTCCTCGTACCTGATTTGTAGTTTTCTAGAAACCAATATCGGCAAACCAGAAACAAATAAGCAAAGTTTCAACGCAGTCGGCAGCAAAAATTCACTGTATTTTAAGTTTTGCTGGTCGAATATTTGTCTGTTCGTCATGAAAATGCTATGCTATTAGAATTTAAACATAATTGAACAATTTTTACGCCAACTCTTTTTTGGTTTCTGGTTTCCTCTCTGGTAAAATGTGATTCCCTTTGGCAGAGTTTCACGCGCGCTTTTCTGGAAATGCCGCCCTCTAAAAGTAAAAGATGGCGTGTATTTTCCCTCTAACAAATCTTGGAGTGGGAGTAATGCAATTTTTTAGTACTTAAATTTAATTTTTTGTGATTTTCGTGGAATTACTCTTTATTTCTTGCAAATAGTTTTGATTCCATAAGAGTCCTCTACAAATATTTTTCAATTATATGTCAATATAATGCGTTATTCTGAAATGTTCACACATTTGTAGTGAATTGAATTCACTACATCTTTGTCATAGAATGTTGAATTCATTACTTCTCATCGAAATTTTAACTACTTCTGTTTTTAGAGATGCGCTTCTAACTTGGATTGGAAGCAAGGAATTGAACTTGGGCTTATTAAAGAGATGTATTTATGTATAAAGCTTAAGAAGTGATAAAAATGTGATTTACAGTAAATTGAGTTCAATTCAATGGAAAATATGTTAAAGTTTCAAAATTATTGTCATTAATTTGATAGTTCATTAAGAGCATTATAATAATTGAAAAAAATGTTCTGAGATGGTACTTAAAGATGTTGCAAGCGTCTTTCTATTACGCCGGACAAGATGAATTGCAGCATAAATTCCTTCATATTCTTTTGACTATGCTATTTCCAATGTTTCTTCCGTACAATGGGGCTTTCTTAATGTATAGGACATTTCTGCTTGGGTTCGCTTTCATATTATTGTCTGTAAGTCCTTTTGTTTCTAAAACACTCATATTCTGTTCATCCGATTGCTACAGAATTTTGCGTGCAGTGAAATAGATTGGTAAATGCGTTCTTCTTTTCGTTACAAAGTTTTAGTTTTATACAAACATTTTTAGTAGTGTACTTTACTATTTTATATTATATAGTTTCACAGTAGTAAAGCTGCTAGTTTTGAAAGTTTTTGATCAAAATTTTATTTTTAGCGTCTCATGAAAGAGGGGCTGAGCGCTTATGGTGATGAATTTGGTTTGTAAATATAATGTCGTAGTAGTCTCTGCACAGAAATCCTATTATTTAGTGGTCTCAAAACGGCAGGTCTGGCAAGGCTGTCAGTTGTTAGGTACCTATCATCTGAAGTGTTATTTATTTAGCGAAAGTTTTGCCACTTACGAATATGGATCGTTTAACAATCGAAGTGCACTTTCTTCGGTTAATAGTTAAAACTTACTACAAAAGTGGTGATTCAAATGTGGGCACGTTTCGTGCATTACATGGTGATTGTGCTCGTCATAATCGACCTACTGTGCAAGGAATTGGCAAAATTATAAAGAAATTTGAAGACACTAGAAGCATTACAGATGTGGTTAGGCCTGTGTATCTTTGCAATGTAGTGAAAGTATGGCGGATAATCCGAATTTGTCTATGTCACGGCGTCTTCAGCAATTGGGCCCATATTATCGCTCATTATGGCGTATTTTGCATTTCAACTTTCAATGCTGATTTTTCAATCAAATTTTTCTTCAGCGATGAACAACAAGCTAAATTGTTGCATGTAGAGCTCGGAGAACATAGATAGATTATGGAAAAGCCATTGCATCTGGAAAAAGTGACTGTATGGTGTGCATTATGGTCTGGAGGTGTCATTGCCCGTACTTTTTCGAAAATGACGCTAGAGGAACAATTACCGTCAATTCAGAGTTCTATTGCCGTGTAATAACCGAGCTTTTTTGGCCTGCAATTGAAGATTATGAACTAGAAGATATGTGGTTTCAACACGAGCCACACAACACGATCGATTTTGGCTTTATTGCATGAGAAATTTCCAAAAGCTTAATCACGTTTTGACGGCGTTAGAGTTTTTCGTAGGGCTGCGCCAAAAGCCGGAAAGCGGATAATCCCTAAACGTTGGAGCATTTGAAAACCAACATTCGACAAGTTATCGCCGAGGTACCACGCGAAATGTGCGAAAACTGTTGCAACCTGTTAGTCTAGTAATCTTGAATTTTTTTTATTGAATCTCCAGATCGACCAATTCCTTTTTAACTAACCAATAAACAGAAAAGTCGCATCATTTTTGTAGAGTCGATCTAATTTCAAACTTCCTTTTACAAATAACTGAACAATTTTTGATTTCCCTACAGCTTTAACCCATTGAGAGACTAGGTCCCTCAATGTCTTTCATAACAAAGGAATAGGAAGATAGAAGACTTTTAGTCGAATTTTATTAGCATTATTGCGAAATTATTTGTATAGTAAATAAACTTTCACCAAGTGGCTTCATGTATATCCATATAGTCATATTTTCTGTCATACTAAGTAACTACGTTGTATAATAAATATCGAACAATAATAAATTAAATACAATACAAAATATGACAAATAAAGAGGAAGAAGCAATTGTGGTTAGTTTTATAAAAAAAACTGGTGTAGGCAATTTTTTTTTATTTATTAATTTTTATTTTTTATTTATTTATTTTTTTTTTTTTTAAGGTTCTATTTTGTAGACTTATCCGTTCTAAGGCAACAAAATAAGCAATGGAAATAGTTTTCTGTGAACGCATTGCGCGCAAAAAAACAAAAAACGTGTAATAAAAAAATTTGAAATTTGGCTAAATAAAAAAGAAGTCCTTGGAACCAAATATAGAAACGAATTTGACGCCTTTTTGAAGAACATCTTTGGATAAGCTCCTAATACGTGAACTATTGTGATGGATGTATGAATTATTTATGGTTTCTTAGGATTTCAAATTTGACTACTTAAATAGTATGTTGACTTAAAATAGTATATGAGTTGAAGTGGTCCTTCTTCGCACTTGTCCACTTGCGTTTAATTAACGAAAAATCAAAAAATGTTGTTGAGTTTTAATACTATGCGGATCTTGTCCAATATCGAGAATTCCATGTTTACGAATGTAATAAATATACAAGGACATGATTTTTGTTTAATTTTTAGAGAAGTAGCAGTCATATCCCGATACGATACCAACAATTTATCAACATCATATACATAACATAAATTATGTATGCTGGAAAACACTTTTCTTTATTTTCCTGATAAGGTCGGTAAGCTTCGAATTTTATTCGTTGTTGCACTTGAGAAATAGTTGCCTATAACTAGATCACTCATTCGCGGGAAATGGTCGTCATACCTTGGTAGTTATCTATACATTCTCTTTAAAAATACTACATTGGAAAATTTAGCGCCAAGGACGATTCAGCCAAACAATTTTAATAAAGCGAAAAGATGTATAAAAAATAAAAATCTCTGGATACGAGAAATATTAACATTATTTTAATTTTGGGACGCTTGAAGTATACCGTAAATGATATACTTTTGCAGCATTGCCGCATTTCAAATGAATATTATTGTATATCCCATTTTGTTGTCTTGTGTAATCAAGGATTTCCATGAGATTCCTGTTGGAACTGGCTTTAACCAGTCTCGTATTCCCATTCTAGCGAAGGAATATGTCTGCCATCGTTTATTTACAAATTGACAAAACGTTCTTGTGGCGTTTTGTAAAATAACAACCCTCCTCATTCGCTATAAAAGGACTAAATGATACTGAAAATGTAATGAAAAGTAAATCAAAATAAAAAATGTCTTGGACAAAATTTAATCTAATAGAATTTGTTAACAGACACAAGTGAAGATACGCGCATTTGAATGCGACAAGAAGTAGCTACAGTGAAGGAAGACGGAAGCGAAAGAGAAAGCCTAAGAGAATGTTTGTTTGTGTGTGTGCCAAATGCGGTGCAAGAAAGGACAGACAATTTGTGTTATGTTCAGTTTTAAGCGAAGGCAGGAAGGAAGAAAAGAGGAAAGATAATGGAATAGGGATAGGCAGAAACGAAATAATATTAACGACACAATTCAATTTCCTATACAATGTGGATTTTGATAACAAGGAAAAAAACAAAAACAGGAAAGAGAGAGAGAGAGAGAGAGAGAGCGAGAGATAGACAAACAGTAATAACAGAATGAAGACAAATCACAATTTGTTGGTGTAGGTTAACTTGTAGCTACTGCAGGTGAGTTTGGGTGAATGAGTGTTAGTGGCTTTGTGGCAGTGTGTGTGCATGTCTGGAATCCAGTGTTGCTTTCCAAGGTGCGTGAAATGAAGCATAACTTTTCAGGCACAAACATTTCAAAACCAGTAAACGAACGTTTTTGTTTTTGCGCAAGAAATGTGTTGCTATCTGGCATTTTGATAAGTTCTTTTTTGTTCTCTGGTGTTGCAGATGTTTCTTGTTCGCTCGCTCGTGTGTCTACTCTACAATGTTGTTTTGTGATGGACAAAACCAAGCGTTTTTGATTGATTGCATTGGGGTATTGCCTCAATTCATTTGAATCCTGTGCGATTACTACAACGTGAGTGCTAGATTTGCTAAGGAAAAAACAAAACGACAATGAGATTGGTGCTACAGATTTGGACAATCTTTGGACGAGTACTACGTATGCATATATATGTAGGTATATATATATTATGGAGGGGATGGCTTTGATGGACCACATGGACATTGACCAAACGCTTTGTCGAGAATTGCATTGCAGTAAAATCTGTGCTCCAACTTACACTGTGGCGTTCGGTCGTCGCATTGGTGTGATTCAAATTGGTGGAATCGGTTCTTATGGTATCGCTGGCCGCCATACTTTGACATTTGGTCAAGTGCGAAGAGTCGCGACTATCGCGCGAATCCTCGCGAGAGCGTTCGACGCATGAGAACTGACGCCGATATTGTCGTCGGCGGCGGAATGCATCAGGGTTCGACAAATGCATCGTGCTGTGATCGCCACTACACAGTGGGACCGGCGTTGGCAAGGCGCGATAGTAGCAGGGATCGTAGGTGAATTGGCGACGCCTCCACTGTTCATATTGACGATAGTGACTAAAGAGCCGTCGTTTCCTTAGTATAAGTTGTTTTTTGGCCTCTAGCAGTTCCTGATCCTCGTTAGGTGTGGTATTATCCTGGGAATTCTTCAGGATGCTGCGTTGAGCGGTAAATTTCTTTTGGCGCAAACGATGATAGTGATGGTGGTGATCGCCACCACGAGTATTCACATTGGTATTCACTGAGAAGCGTTGATCTTTCTCTTCGCCCTCCTTGTCAGAGGGAGCGGTTGAAGTTGGCTCCTCTCCGTCGTGACTGTCATCAGCGACCTCCTGCTGGCTCGAAAAATTGGCCACAATGGCCTGACTGTCAATGCTTTCGCCACGCCGGTAGCTCTCCGATGGCGCTATAGATTCGGCGCCATCGGCCATTGCTGGTTGCTAGCTCTCCACATCGGCCTTGTGCAACAGAGCGAATTGGCAGCCGCAGTCTCGTTCCAATTCGCGTCGTGGATACTGAAAGCAGCGATCAAATATGCCACAGCCCTCGCAGCGCGGCAAACACTATACCCGAGAGCGACATCAATTCCGTAAGGGGCAGAATAAGAAAAAATCCACAAAAAGAAGACATGTTCCAATAAAATTGTAGTATCTCGGCAATGAAATAGATTCATAGTTAAGGTAGATAGGTAGGAGGTAGTAAACATAGTGGTGGCAGTAGTAATAGTAAGTAGTAGTGGCAAATACAGAAGTAAAAAAGATATAGTAGAAAGTAGGACGGACAATCATGACAAAGCAAGAGGAAGAAGGAAAAAAATGCATGGAAACTAAATGCTAAAGTTAAGCCGCTATAAGCGAGTAAACGCTTTTTTGTGGGGGGGAAGGGAGCCTCCAGAACGACAGAGGCGGGTGGAGTGTCTTGGGGTGAAAAGACTTGTCAATCATAGTAGCATGCTGCTTGTTGATGCCTTGAAAGCCTTAAATAACGAAAAAAAAACAAATCTTCGTATTTGTAAAACAATTTTGTACATTTTTCCATCAGCTGCTCTCAGTCTAAAGTTTCTAACGTTCCACAGGAATTTTTTACTATTTCTATTCAACCATTGCTACTAAGTAATTCAAGCATAAAATAAATGTGTAGAGTTATATATGCATGTATATATAGGTGTATGTGCGTGTGTGTATGTATATGTGTGTGTGTCTGTGTTAGTATTAGTGTTGATATGGAATCAATGCAGAAAGTGGCTTTTGCCTACTCCATTTCATTTCAGCATTCCGGATGCTGTTTCATGAATAGGTATTGTTTCAGGAACGAATACTGAAACGTACTTTAGCCTGCAGAACAATGTTTGCGCGGCTGGCATACGAGTATACTAAGAAACTACTACGGCACGTTAGGCATCACGCACAAAGTCCTCTATGGTCCTACTATATAAGTTGGAAAGCAACAAACGGAAAAAAGTAATGGACGAATAGAAATAAAGTCCAACAAAGCAGCCGTTTTCTTACTTTGATGCTATTCATAGAACGAATTAATAAATAATAACTATATACTCTAACTCCTATAAACAATGGTAGTGTGATTACAACTATACAAACACATCTTGAAGCCATAAAGTATGCATCGTTTCATTGCAAACTGCTGGGCAATAAATTTTCCCTGAGCAAAACTTTGGTTTGCTAGCCAGTGCATTCATTTCCTATTGCGCATTTAGATATTTCCTCTCCTCTGATCTGGATTTCCTTTAGTTAGGAGAGAAAGTTAAAATAAATCTACCCACATACATATATAGCTTATTCAAACTTTATGAGTCACAAGCAAGTGGTTTCTTCGTAAGGTTTAAAAATTTATAACGCATGTGCAATATACTTTTAGGAGTCATAACGTTAAATCGGTGTAGCATGAGTAACAGGATTTGGCTTTGTAGTCGTAGGATGCAATTGATAGTGCATATTTTAAAGCATTCACATGTGTATATTTCAAGAATATT
This sequence comes from Philornis downsi, assembly GCA_019455685.1. NCBI lineage: Eukaryota > Metazoa > Arthropoda > Insecta > Diptera > Muscidae > Philornis > Philornis downsi. Next base: position 2,096,755 of record JAHXMU010000057.1, on the reverse strand, counting down.
ATATCAGTGGGATTAAAGTCGTATTAAATGTTTTTCACATTTTGTTCGAAAAAACAGGAAATATTGTATCAGTAATCCCACATAAAAAGAAAAAACATGTATCATTGAAAAGCAGATAAATGTTGCCAACAATACTACAGTGAATACTGAGTTTCGCCAAAAAGTGAGAGTTTATTCATGAAATAATAATTTACCTCGGAAAATAAGAATAAATCATGATATATAGAAAATATCGGGGTTTTAATTGATAAAAAATAAATTATCTCGCATCACGTAAATGAGATATGGGAGAGCTTCTTTCATTTAATGAGTTTACACACATTCTGTTTTTAGGCTCAATCAACGCGACTTGCAGTTGATTACCCGACTACTTGAAGTGTTCGTTAGACACATTGAGGTTACCATGGCTCAGATAACGGAGGGTGGTTGTATAGACAATCGAACCCAGACTTTTGGCAGTTGAATTTATCGATTTATCTGCGCCTGATTTCGCAGTAAAAATATTTTTTTTATTTTATTTTTCACAACTTCTCTGGCAATTAGGCGATGGATTCCTCCATCAAATATGTTGCATTGAATGAAAGATTAACTAATAAATTTTAAAATTATTGAAAAAATGCTGAAAATTGCCATTTTACTGTTGGTGGGTTCAGCTCCTGTAGATTTACGTTTTATCCTACGGGACCACAATTGTGACATTTGCGGTTCATAGTATCATAGACGCTGTATCGACTCTTCACCAGATATATATATTCTCATCATACGCATCATAGCCCATTTTAATCATTGATCACGACCACACTTATGGTGACCCTAAAAATGAATTCGGTTTGTGTGTTTCATTCCCTTATGTATCAACTATTAAAATGACCATTTTACTACACAATTATCAATAGAAATTGAAAAAATCCCATATGAAATTGAAATTTCCCTTTTATATTTGAGAAAATTCCAAGTGAATATGAAATTGATCAATTATAGTTGAGATGTTTCCAAAATAAAATGAGATTTTCGTTTATATTTGAAAAAAATTAATATGAAGTTAAGATTTTCCATTTGTAATTGAGAAAATTTCAAATGATATATAAATTTAAAATGAGAGTGAAAGTTTCATTTATATTTAAGAAATTTTTAAATGAAAGTGGAATTCTCCTATTTATATTTGAGAATATTAAAAATGAAAATGAAATTTTCCCATTATTTTTGAGAAAATCCCTATTGAATCTACATCTACATTCCAGTAAATTATATTTTTCCTATGGAAATTTCTCATTATTGATTGGAAATAGTACAGAATAAACAATTTACCCCCCATTCACACTTATTTGCTATTGTTTATAACGAATTCGAAAAAAACAATAATTGTGATTAAATCCTTGACAATTTTCAAAATTCAATAATCATTATGATTTACAAAATCATATGCTTCCAAATCCATATGAAGACAGGCAAATTTTTAATAATAATTAAAAATTTCAAAAAAAGAGGACATTTATATTTGGAGCAAATTGGCTACAATTGCTATAAGCAAAGTTATAATTTTTGAATTCTAAAATTTAAGTGTAAAAATGACATGTATTTAACACAAAAATAGCGTTTAATTTAATGTTTAGAATGCCAAGGTTGTAAAAAATACATCGGCCTTATTATGTCATGTATCGAGTAAGAGAGACTATATATTGCACACATTATATATATATGTAAACCAAACATCCCAACAATTGAAGCAAAATAAATGCTTTCATCCGATGAGTTTGATTTTATTCATATAACTAAAATAATTATTTAAAAGTGTCGCAGACGTTCGGTGTATTTACGAAGCCCACTCCGTGTCTAGCATTACACGAATTAGCGACTCCCACTAGGGTCAATGAATCCAGATCAAGTCTCAGACCCCGACTTCGACTCAACAGCATTGCGAAAAATAGTGCAAATTTTAAATTGCCGAATTTCCATGCAATTTGCATTTTTTATGCTCTGTCATCAAAGGGGACAGCCTTTTTTCGTTGCCCGTTTTAAGTATTTAACTTTGGTGCTTAAATTTTATTTCAGCATTTCATTGTCAACGTTCCCGGCTTCTCCCCCGAAGCAGACAAGCTGCAGTAGTTCAATTTCATTGGCAAACAAAGGCGCTCACTGCTACCATCAAAAGAGTACGCTCACACATTCACTGCATCAGTGGAGAAGATTAAAAATTTATTACTCAAAGTTTGCATACTTTTAGGAATTTATTGCACATTCTGCAGCAGGGTACTGCCAATAAAATATTGATTATGATTTTTGATTTATACATTCGACATTTGCAAAAGATTACATAGGTTTACACTTACAAAAGCGAACAAACTATGGCCAAATATTGTATAAACCTCAGATCCATTGTTTTGTGTTATGAATACATTATATTTTACTTGTGGTTGTTATTAAATATTCCGTTTTAGGTCTTGTTTTTTCATTTCCTTTTCCATCAAAATATCTTGAATACCATCTAATTTTATATTCAAAACATATTGTGTGCGCTGCCATGCAATGCGCATACTTTAATGCATAATTCAACAACACTACGAAGTTATGAAAACGAATTTAGCGTACTTTCATAAATTTATGAGGGTGTCGTCGTAAAGAGAAAATGCATTCCATTCTGAGCAGATTTTGCTTTAAACTTGCGTTAATAAAGGATAAAAATCAAGAAATTCCGCAGCAGAAACGCTTTAAACGTCTTATCCAAAATGTCTGCGACATTTAAAGGAGAACAGCGGGAAAGGTGTATGAAATGACTTCAAATTCTTTCAATATTTAATTATTGACATACATTTTGCATGTGCTTCCTTCTGGGTGAAAGCAATGAAATTAAATTATTTTAAAGCTGTCGTATGCATATTTTATAGAGTTAATTTAATTCTCAATTTCTTAACATATAAAAAATTTAGATAAATTATAAAGTTTAAAGAACGTTACACTTTGATATGGGGAAAGAAAAAGAAGTAATAAAATACTGGGATGTAATATAATATACTAGGAGAAACACAGCATAACAAAAAGTTTCACATGCCTGGAGTAAGGTAAATTTGGCAGAAACTCAAAAAAGATTAATGAATGTTGCTACATTAAGAAACTCTAACAGCTTTATTGGTCTACATAATCTAATGTTTGACTATTTACTTGAAATACAATACATTTCTATTAAATCTATTCAATTTCTGTAAAAAATAACTGAGTTTAAATCATTTCCAGGCTCGGTGCCGCTGCAGTGCGAATTGTCCCATTTTTTATTGGAATACATTTCCTTGAATCATCCAAAAAATGTTTGTTTTATTTTGTATACTTGTTTGTACCATCCTGGTAAAACCGTCCTATTTTCATCTGTTTTTACAGCACTAGAGGCTTGATTCCAGACAAATTCTTAATGATATCTTATTTGGCACGCTTGTCTATCATTTTTTTTTATTGTACATTCCATATATCTAGATCTATTTTGATTTCACGAGTCTCAATTGAAATTCCCATTGTAAATGTTAACTATATTACGTTATTATTAGCTCCTCATGTGATATACAAACGATAAATTATTTACAGTTGAACGAACGAACGATACCATTGTTTACCTTACTTGGATGCAACAAAGGTACATTTTAATAAAATGCGAATTATATTTTGATGTGTTTTTGTTTTTGCCTATTGTTTTAATGAATTACATTTTAATTGAAGTACCACTTAACTATGCGTTATTAATTAATGAAACCTTATTTATAAGAAAACGGGACGTTTACTTTATTTTGGCGCTCACAGTATGTGTACTTATTTGATTGTTATGCTCGAAATGGATCAATATTTTCAAAAATAATTACGTACCAATCTGAATGGAAAATTCCGACGGAGTTTCAGACTTAATGCGTTGGAGTTTCAGACAAAATGATTATGGCCATCCAATGCTCGTAATACGCGACTGAATAATATTTGAATGACTTTTCTTAAGCATTTTTCAGATGTGTTTGTTAAGATTGCCGCCGATCATGCACAATGTAGATCAAGGGGATTATGTCAAATTAATGTATTTTTGACTTTTTTAAATTTTTAACCCAGGCTTTCATGTGAAGGCTGTATCAATTGAAGCAATATGCATGGTTGAAAATCCAGGAAAGTGTAGATACTTTTAAACTTTTGAAGGATTACATAGAAATTAAGATTTCAAGTATTTTCCAACTTTTCAATGAAATTTGAACTTATCCGAATTCTATTGTACATTTAAAACTAACGGCGACATGTAGATTTTTGAAAAATATAAAATTCAAAACTGAAAATGGTTAAAATGTGGTGCCAATCGCAGAATAAACGTCAAACTGACTTAGTTTATTAAGTTTAATAGAATTGTTTTAATTAACCAATAACTGATTCTAATTTTAGCATATAGAAAAGCTTATATAAAAACTGAATTTATTAGAATAATGACGTAGCTGTTTCAAATCCACATAGTGCTCATTGGGGTTGTAAAAAAGGAACTAAATGTGGCGCTCCGATTTTGATAGAATTTTCTTACAAATGTAGCTTTAACGGTAATTAACTTCAGCTCTTCCGAATTTTTTCCTCATCATGTTGCCAAAATAAAGTTTTTAAATTGATTGAGAAGATTATAAAATACAGGGTAGCGCACGGATCGTGCTACAAACACAAAACGAGAGCCAATGGGGTCGTTATTTAAAGATGTTGAAGAAGTTTTCTTTTCCCAGAACTGCGCCGAAGACATATCCGTTGCAACAGCAATTGGCAATAAAATAAATAAATATAAATAAAATACAGTGATTAAAAAAAAAGTTATTTGAATTCCATATTGTACCACCACCCAGTATGTTCATATATTCTCGGACTTCTTTTCATTGCCAGATACAGTTTTATATTTTAAATCATACCATTGAAAAGAAAGAGGATATTTTAAGAAACTTGTATGTTCAAAACAGTAAAATGTGTATTGGGGTAAACCCATTAATAGGTGTATGCATTATTTACTGTGTGTATTTTTAAAGATATTTAGTCTTAAAATCGAGTTTTTTCTGCTGTGGTCTCCAAGATAACATGTTTGATGACAAAAGTGTATGCAAAATAATAATGATAAAATAAACAATAAACTACTTATCCCGCTGTAGTAGACAGATTGATGATACTTTTCCGGCAAAAAAGCTGCAAAATAACGATATTTCTCACAATTGTAAGCTCTGGTATAGTCTGCATTGGGGGATGTTTGTATTGATTGATTAAACACATAACTTAAAAATTGAATTTTACTGTACGATACAAAATTCTTGTCCACTGCTTCTGCCTGTAGGCACCCACTGTGCAACTTTTGTTATAACTGAATGGTCCTACCAGCACTGCGTCTGTGTAAAATTTCAATTAAATCGGCCACGCCGTTTTGGAGCGGCATAATTATATTCCACTTTTTATGTCCCCCGTTTATGTAGAGGCCGAAATTTGGAAAATATTGTTCAAAATAGTATGACCTTTGAAATTGAATATTTTAAGGCTTCCGATATTAAGAACTTAGCTCAAAATTATACCAAAATTATATCAAGTTTACTTCTTTTCCAATCCAACAAATGGAAGAAGTCATATGCAAATTCAGTGAAGTTGGTTCTATAATCCTGTGCATATCTGTTGAATGAAACTGAAAGGACCTGCCTATCTTCGATATGTGTTTTGTCTTGGTCAGTGTTATTTTGCAATGATATGGAGCTCAGCCACGGAGTTGCTGTGAGTCTATTAGCCGGTTAAAGATACTTTGCACGGCAGTAAAATCCTGCACTTTTGAATTAAAATCGGTTTTGATGGAGAGGGGCCAGATCTCTCACCTTACCAGTGGGCTTCAAAAAGGATGTATGCTAATTGTGGATGTACAACCACGTTTAAAATCATTCACCCCAATTGTAATATTCACATCTTCAATACATGAAGAAAGTGAACAATGTGCTCTTTTTCTCCCAATAACCTATGTAAATTACTATCAATGATTTGTATTGAATTGCATTCTGCAAAGACTTAACAATCCGACAATGTGTACAGTAATTTCAGGCAGCATCACATTGGATAAAAAGCACAATTATGTTGATATGTCTCTTTGAAAATCACCCTGTAATTTGTGGCATTTCCGCTTCTGTCACAGTTAAGTATTTAGTTCTCAAGTTATCCACTTAGTGGCAGTCGTAGTCATGAATGAGATCTTAAGCAGGTCCTGAAATATGTAATAAATTCCATTTCGTTAGCTTATCAAATGTTCAAGTGGTTAATGAAATGAAAACGCCTTAAGCTGTACTTTGAATTAACAAAAATTAAATTGTACTGATACAATTTCCCCAGCCAGCAGAAAAACGTTTGATTGTTGTTGACTTTTCATGGAAATTCCAATTTAGATTGTATATATCTCGGATATTCAAAGGAAATTCAATTATGAATAGTTAGTGATAAAAACTACTGGATGAAAACATTATGCATTTGTGTTTAAGGGGAAAGTCTCTTAACTAAATTCTAGTGATTCACAATAATCAAAATCTCATCAAAATCAAATCTCACTTCGGAAAATATTATGCTATGCCTAGGTTTACAGGGTTCCTTAAAGATTTGCGGAACAGAACAAATTTGGGTAGTTTAAACGGCGTGTATTTATCTTGTGGTGCGCTATTGGATGAAAAAGACTACAAACATAAAATGTTTTGTTTTTTTTTTGTTGTCATGAAAACAGATAATAATGTGATATAATTATTTATTAACTTGGTGGAAAATACTTGATTTTTTGCACGACTTCATTCATAAAGTAAACGATGTAAATGCATAATCAATTTTTGCGATAATGGAGTTGGGGTTGGAGAAGAATTTTCCAAAATTGGGGAGTCGGAGCAGCAGTTTTATAATTTTTGCAGAATTCCAATATTCCGGTTGTAGATGATGGTTTTAATTGAACTTACTCACATAAATATTTTGTAAAGTTGTAACTTGCACAAACATGTATTTAATTTAATAATGAGAACAATTTCAAAGTGATTCAGCATATAAGGACGTAGCGCTAAAATAGCACCGTATAACACAAAATTAATATCATCTGATATAATTTTATCTATTATCAAGAGAATGTAGCGAGGCACATTCCAATTCATTCTATGGATGTAGTAGAAACGCAATAATCTGGCGAAAATTTCTGGCAAAATATGGGACAAATTCTCATACTGAAACGCTACACAAAGTTTTGGTTCTGATTCAATTCTTATTCCAGTTCTTTCAACCGAAACTGACAATAATTTTGTTCTACATATATTCATGCGGAAAGAAACGCCATTTTATTTGTCAACCACTCTGGTTTCATTTTGGAAATGTCAATTCAAATTTAAAAGACACAGAAAATATTTATCCTGTGAATGTTTTTTAGAATTTAATATCGTAAATTCAGAAAATAGTTAATAATAATAATTAGAGATGTGCGATTAATCGGTTAATCTGATTTGAACTATCATAATTAATTTGTTAATCGGTAACCCAACAATTTTGTTTATTCATATCTACGATTTATCATTAATTTGAATTTTGGGTAATTAAGTTCAAATGATTTATTTAAAATTCAAATAGTATCGAATGTTCAAATATTTAAATTCTGGAACAACTTTGCATTTCTAAATGAATTTACAATATCAAAAATGAAGTATAACTGAACATTTTTCGAAGGTCCTGATTACAGCAATATTGAAAAACTTGTAATGTGAAAACGGATGTGTATTGAACTGGTTGTAATATGTTAATTAAAACGAATATTTCCGTCGTTGAGTTTTTCGAGCTACTGGATCTGGAACTCTATTGTACTAGAAATTATTTTGTTTTTTTAAATTTGATTATGGATTTTGTAAACATAAATTAAAAATAATACTTTTATTTTATTAATAATGTTTGTCATAAGTAATATAATGCGATTATTGAATGCATTCCATTTACTATTTTGGTATTTTTGTAAAACTGATTTCCATTTTGAGAACCTTTCCCAAATGTATGTGTATATTTTACATATTTCAACATTTTTAGACTTTCCACTCGCTCTTAATCTTGCATCGTTCTAGGTTTTAATAATTGATAGTGTTTAAAGCATACTTTAAGGCTGTTTAAGATGCTTGGCATGACAATAAAAATATCTGTTACTATTTTTTGCTACCTTTCACTAATTTTTTTTCATGCAGAATGCTAAATCTAAAAATGAAAAAACCAAAATCATATTCTCATTGCCAAATACTAATCAAATACAAAAATTTGTTTATTCTATAGAGAAGACAAAAGATTGCAAATTCGTATAAAGTTTACAGTTTTTTTCATTGATTCAAAAGAGAGTAAATTGTAGTTTTGTTTTGTATACGAAATAAAAAGTATAAAAGAACAATATCTTACAAATGACAGAAGTTTTGTTTTGAGTTTTAATTTTGTACCTTAACGAACAAATCGTGATGTAAATTCTAGAAATAAACAAAAGAAAGAGGCGGGAAAACGGGAGGAGAAAGAAATGAGTTAAAGATAATTGATTTCTCATTAAGTTATAAATATGAACCAAAAAAATCCTCTAATGAAATCAAGGAAATCAAATGGAAACTACTGAACAAACGCTCGAGTTGTGGTGGCAGAGGTTGGGGTTAATATAACGACATGATGAATACAGGGTTGTTGAGACGTGGCACTTGACGCATGGAGACCAAAAAAAATATGAATAACAAACACCCGTGACAATTGTGACCCTGTGGATGTAGATGTGTTTATGTCTGTCTGTTTGTGCTGTCTCACGACACGAGATGGGGTTTCATCGTGTCTGTGTATTCAGTTTACTTCGTATCTTCTTGTGAAGGTCTGTTGACAAAAGTCGGTATGATTTTATGGCTACGTTATTTATGAAGTCGTAGTATTTTTGTTAATATTTTGCTATTTAATAAATCTCAAAAGGAAAACAAATCGTAAATTCTTGTGCTGTTATAACAAAATTTGTGTAATACATGAAAAATTAAAAAGATTTTTGGGTCAAAAAGTTAACTGAGCATTTTAATGTTTGTGTTCGTCTTTTGCCTGAACTTTAGATAGAATATTTGGACGTTGTGAGAACACTAGCCGGGACAGGGGCTTGGGAGATGGGAAATGTATTGTAAATTTAAATTTTTTTGGTTTCTCTTCAATGTAACTTTGTCATATTGTATTTACTAATTTTTTCTACTTCAGAACTGCCGGGTTATCCATTTTTCGGTTTCAAAAGTAAAGTTAAATAAAATACACATAAAGCTATGATATCGATCAAACTTTTATTTCATTATAATGCTTGGACCTTGCCATTATGTATGAAATACAATGTCACTGACCGTCTCTGGATTGGTTGCGGCATTGGATTCTTTTGAGGTAGTTTTTGACAATTTTTCGCAAATTTCGGCCGGTATCTCGGCGACAACTTGACGAATGTTGGATTTCAAATGCTCCAACGTTTAGGGATTATCCGAGTACTCATAGTCTTTGACGTAGCCCCACAAAAAAAAATCTAAAGGCCAATTGTCGGGACACCGTCTTGTTGAAACTACATATCGTCCAGTTCATAATCTTGAATTACAGGCCAAAAAAGGCCGTAGCGCTCTAAATTGAAATTCGGAATATTAGCCACATTTTCATATTTTCACTAATAGAGGCCATATTTTCGGCAGCGCGTGCATTGCCATGATTCACAAGCCTGACCACATTTCCAACGCTTCCAGTGTCCTCAACTTTCTTTATAATCTTGCCACCTTCTTCCACAGTAGGTCGATAATGATGATGAATAATCCAATAATACACGAAATATACTTTTATAGTAAATTTTCACTACTTTTATGCATTCTTCGGTTGCTAAACGACCCATATTCGTAAATGGCAATAAATATCACTTTAGATGGCAGGTATTTAAGAGTTGACAGCCTTGGCAGACCGGCGGTTTTGAAACCACAAAATGGATAACCCTGTACTACTTCTGTTCTAGGATATGTTTATTATTTATTGAGCGTGAGGAAAAAAGTCCATATCGATGTTAGGTAGTATCTATTGAAATGAGAGATTTGTTCTTTATACGAATATTCTCAAAATATCGGGTGGTTCGGAGAAAAAAACTCGCCTGGTTTTTTTTTTTTTTTGAAAAAATGCATTCAATTCGATTTTCCACTTTCACGTTGTTATGGAAATTCAAATCCTTCAAGTGGTTGCTCAGACTGCGAAATAAATGATAATCGGACGGGGCGAGATCTGGGGAGTACCGTGGGCGAGATAAACCCACCCAAAACCTGACAGGCAGTGTGAGGTCTCGGTGAGAGAGTGAGGTACCCACACATTGAGGTTACTCACAATTCCGAGCTCTTATGACCCCGTGAGCGATTGACACTGATTTTTTATATTATTTCAGCTATTATTTCAGCTATAAGTCGCCCGCAGAAAATCTTTTAACCCATTTCTTGCAAGTTCTTTCATTTGGTCCGTTTTCTTTATAAAACGACTTTATTTTTCGGCTGGCTTCAGCACCCGTTTTTACTTTTCGGAAATAATACAGCATAATATGCCTAAAATGCTATTCTTTGCTCATTTTTTTCCACTTTTTACAACTTATTCTAAAACGCTATAATCACTCACGACGAAAACGAAAGCACAAATAAACAATAGTAAACAGTTTAGGGAAGGGGTGCGAGGAAGTTATGATAGTGTTCGAAGGAACTCTACGTCATGAGAAGTGGCGTATGGTGAACTAACGAGTTAACCGAACGAACTTTCCGAACACCCCAATATGTTTATAACCTTTCAAAATAACCTGAATCATATCACTGCATTGATGTCTTCAAAATTGTTGCCTTCACCTCGTGTATATATTTTGTTTAAATATAGAATTTTTTTTTTGAACGTAGCAGCTTTATTTATGAAGCAATTTTTATAATTTCATTTGTAACCCGACTTGTACTTTTATGGGTTCGGTAAAAAGTACCGATTACTAAACATGATTTTTAGAGCTTGTCAATTGAAAGACCGTAAGATTCATACTAAGTTGCTTGATGCTAAATGGGATGAACTGAAAGGGATATTGAAAGTATGCAGTAATTTTTAAGAATTTAAATTAACTTTTACGTACGATAACTTCTACGATATTTGCGTAGTAATTTATTTTCTGCATTAAAAATGTTGCCTTATTATTTTCCCGAAATGTACGCAAAGGTATTGTTTTCCAGTATAAGGGGGAAAAATATTTTGTTTGGAAAGGAAGCTTTTATGTTCCTTGGAACATTAGGATGTTTTGGCTTCGTAATTTGAGAGGAAACTGCGAAGGAAACCACTAGTGATTGTTCGTTTCATAATTTTAGTAATTGCAATTTGGTTTAAATAAAGGCACAAAATCTAGACACAAATTGCAGGTATAGTTTTTGGTATAGGTTACATTTATTTACTTCCTCTAAGTTGAAGTCGATGTCAAAATAAAAAACTCAATTTCCATTTAGATTTGTGAATATTTGTTAAATTTTATAATAAGAAAATCAAAGCAAATTCAATGTCTTAAATACGTATTTGAATATTTTGTTTATTTACAATTACGCCTCTGTAATGATTGAAACCTATAAGCAACTCTATCACTAATTTACCCACTCAGAATCAATTCGATGAATTTACAGCCTTTAATGGTTTAAGAGAGGGCTAAGTTCTCAAGGGCTATTGCAGTTAATTGACGCAATGTGATAAGGATCTTGACAAGTTTGGGGTTAATTTTGTTTAAAGAAAACTGATTTTTGACAAATGTTTAAAATGATTCAGATATCGAGTGGCCGTTGATATAAAAAAATAACAAATTACCTAGCGTCTGAATGAGACTTGGGAGAGTTTATACGCACTTTATTTTCAGAGTCATTCATTCACAAAACTTGTCGATTATTCGACTTCATCAGATACATCGATGTGACCGCCGCTCAAATAATGATAGGTGGCAGAATTGGAGTTAAACTCGCAGTCATGCGAACGATGTTCGTGTGTATTAATCTTCTCTCCAAGATCGATAATCGATATAACAGAAATAATTTTTTTAGAGTTTTCGTGAAACAAAAAGTTCTCAAAATATTAATTTGCTAACTGAATATTAAAAACAGCAGATATACTTGCTGGGAATTTTTAACTTGGTTACTACCACCGACTGTTCGGACCTACATAGGTCAACAATCCCCGTGTAATAATAGCGTACTTTCATTACGTAGTAGCTAAAGCGAAACGGCATGTAGTTCACCAGGCCGGTGCATCTCAGGTCATTAGAAAACATTTGTTATTGAAACTCAACTCAAGAGGTTGTTGGCAGTCCAAACACAGGATTTGAACGGCTTTATTGATCGGTGGATGCTCTCGCTGAATATAAGGCCCGATTTATCGCCATCCAGTTGGTGTGATGGATTGGAGAGGATGGACGCAACGTAAAGAAGTCCTGAAATTGGACTTGTAATTGACAAGAGACTTAGACCAATCTGCAATTCTACGAACTTTTTGATCCAAAAACGAGTCAATCTTAATGCAATTTTGTAAAATTATTTGGAAAATGGGGTAATCGATCTGAATCCTAGGACTTTTATTTCGACAACTCTTTGGGAAACAATTTTGTAGAACGTTTTATCTCGCTAGCCGTTGCTGTTAGGCCATTTGCTTTGACTATATTCAAAAATGACGAAAGGAACTTTTGAAACTTGGATGCAATTTCTTCGTTATAATAATTTTACTAACATTTCTGTTCGCCTTTATTGCATAGGTTAGGTTAGGTGAGTGTAGCAGTCTGAATATACACACTCATTTAGACTGCATAGACCATTGTGATACCACGGAAACTGGAGATATGGATGTCCCTAGTTTGCCCCGTTGAACCATCTTGAGTGCCTCAAGGAGCTCTTAAGTCGGACAATATCTATATCGTCCAGATCTCCTAGGTCCCTAAAGAAATATGAGCCCAGTATTGAGCCCCGCTTGTTCGCCAGGGCGGGGCAATTGCAGAGAAGGTGTTTTATGGACTCCTCATCCTCTTCACCCCTACAGCTCACTGCATGTCGTGCAATCAGACAGTGTCCCGTCATGACGGATACGAACAATGAGACGTCAGGTTTTGATAGCGACAGCAGTCCGCATAGTCATTATAACGTTGTAAATGATATTTCCATTCCATAATTTGTACTACACTCTGAAATCGATTGCTGCAGTCATCTTCCTAAATATGGGACTTAGTTGGAAAAAAATAATTGCCACTGCTGTAAACAGTTTAAGAAAGACGAGCAACACGACCATCGATCTTTACCGATGAAAGTCGCGTTAAAAAATCCGGCATTTGGTGCTTAAAAACCGTGGATTATTACATAATTAGGGCCCTTGCTAATGATGACCACGTTTTAAACGCATTATTTAATCTCGACCGGTAATAAAATATATATTTTTTTAAATTTTTATAAAATTTTGTAAAAAACGTTATGAAACGCTTTATTATTGAAACTTGAACGTGGGTTGATCTAATCGAGTAAATGCCGTGCAGAGGTAATGTAATATAGAAAAGATCAAGCCTATACTAAGAGTTTTCTTTGACTACCTTGGTATTATACATTGTGAGCTTCTTCGGCAAAGCTAAACTGTCAACATTGAATAGTGTTTGTGTGTTGTGAGTCGTCTGAGTCAAATTATTTGCAAAAACAGGCCGGATGGGTAGATAAGGCGACGAAATACATTTCGACAAATGGATAAAGGTTTTTGTTTTTTTGCAAAAAAGTGAAAACTCATTCAGCTCCTTGGACCTAGTAGCACATGTTATGCCAGTCATAACTGTAGTTTCCGCCTAATTATTCCATTTTTTTCAGCTACAAACCGCGCGCGCAAATGCAAGTCTTCACCTTCCGTAGGATGAAACATATCGGATATCCATCTCTTCAATAATTCTAATTTATATAATCTTTTCATTGGCACAAAAATTAATGCCCAGACAATAAAAGGCATCATTAAAGACATCCAAAACCAAAGGAATCTATACTATGTGGAGACTTTTCTCAATATTCCAATTGGCCTTAGTTGACCCACTAGGATCTCTCGAACCACTGTCCCTCAGTGCTCATGAAGAAGTGTGTGTAAGGTCTTAGAAATGTATTAATGAAAGTTCTCGATTTCCCTTCACGAATTCCAATACTGTTAAATTCAATATCAGCTCAACGTTTCCGAATGAATTCACAGGTTGAGTTGAATTCATTAAGCTGTTGTGCTGCCGGCTGCGTAAAATGTGTAGGAGCCTTATAGCGTTTTCCATTGAATGCCATGAATGAATGTTTCCATCATCATAATTATCATCATCGTCTTTTTTGTTTGTTTTTCTTGTCAAGATATATCTAGAATTATGTTGTTTGTCTGTACGACTATGTCTGATTTGCTGTATTGAGGATACGTGTGTATGTATGCGTGTGGATTTATAAGTATCGTTTATATATGTGTGTGTACATGGTTATTGTGATATTTTTGTTTGTTATACCTGATGTGAGTGCTGTCCGTTACAAACTCCACCACTGCATACACCCGTTCCGGGAACCTTTAGCTGCTCGTGCTTGTAATCCGGTTGGTAGGGCAACAGCATACGAATTTTGCCCCAGCGATTGAAGAATAGGGCTATGGCGCCAGCCCACACCATTAGTACGATGAGAACAATGCCAATTTCGACACCTCGTATCTTGGTGATTCGACAAGAGAACGCATTGAATGGATCGCGATTTTGAAGGTTTTGAAAAGGAATAAAGAAAACAATATGAGAACAAAATATTAACCCATCAACATATTGCGCATCATTATCAAGATGTCGACTAACAACACAATATTACAGCAGAAGGATGGTAATGCAGGAAGGGATATTCGTGCCCTTCACAAAGAAAAAAAAACAGCAATGAAATCAAATGCGATGGGATTTATTAAGTATTCAATATGGCAGACAGCCGTCATATTCGGACACGCACTAACAGCCAAATACAAATAAAGCTAACGAAGCTATGTTTGGACAAAAGCATAGGTGGCGGACGGACGGGCGATAGGAAGAAGCGACTACAGGCAGGAATAATGACTGGATTAGTTGAATACGGTTACAGGTAGTACTTACCGTTGGCAATTCCCTGTGTGTGCTATGTGATAATGAATTGGTTGCTGTAGATGTAACACCATCTTCGCTCAGGGAGCCCCCACTGCCGTTGGAACTACTGCTGCTGCGGCCGTTATTACCCAATTGTGAATTTGTGACTCCGCCAGCGGATCCCATTAGAAAGCCTCCGCCGGTTGGTATCCCACTGCTGCCGCCAGCGTCTTGTTGAGCATAGGATTTGGGTGGCAGATCTAAACATATGTCGAGTATTAAACAACTATTTGTATTATTAAGCATTTGGGAAATGGAGGTACAAAGCAATTTCCGTGTAAATTTATTATTCAAAGGATTCATTAAATTAATGACTTGAGCAACATTAATGTTAGTTAATGTGGCTGCTTTCCCCTCCTGTTTATTTTCGGTTTTGTGAGTTTAGCTTAGTGCCCCTTTGCTTTATTTCTGGTATTTACCTAATGTTCTAAATATAATTTGGCGGCTGCGGTACTTCTTGCCCAGCCACACGGCCGATACGACGATGGAGTATTGAGTGCTGGGCGTCAGACGATCCAGTATAATCGCTTCGCTGTTGCCGGCGACATCCTGCATAACCCTGTAACTTAAATTAATTCAATTACCATTCGAGGCTTTTCAACTACGAACGCGTAAATTTTTGGATATTGTGCAGAAGGAAGAGGGGACAATAAACTCCATTTGAATTTGTGGCTGTAAAAGGGTAATCAATCTTTAAAATAAGATGCCCCAGTTGTTAAAGTTTAATGAACCTTCTAAGCTTTTCATGGATTCAATGATTACTACTGATTATGAATCATTTAAATAAAAGGATTACAAATTCTCATTATGGTGTCAGATGAGTGTGATGGCTCGAATATGGATATTCATCCCTATTCACTTATTTAGATTGGAATTCTACCGCTCGCAGAATAGAGTTTTAAGCCCTTTTAGGCAACTTCCCGAACTTGTCCACAACTAAATTTGTGTTACAAATGGAATCTTGGTCAGTCTTTCAGTGTTTTCCATTGAGCACTTTGTGGAATGGAATAGAAGTGCTTTTATCCATAACCAATACAACATGACGAAGCCAACGCAATCGCTGCACAATCAGTGTCATTATTCATTTCATGATTCATACAATGCTCGAACTCTCCAATAGAGATTAGAGAGTACTTTTTCTCGGACACTACTAGAACGGAGATTTCTGCAGGCATCTTTATCCATTTTATGTTGAAAAAAGAACAAATGAGATTGAGAATAGTCATCATTCGTAGAAGACAGATGCGAAATACTCGCCAATATGTGTTGTAATCTTCATAACCGAGAAATAATTATTTACTTTCCCCTCTGCTGTAACTTTTTGTAAATAAAATATTCGGTTCCCTTTGCGAAGTACCTTTATTGGAGTCATTATATTTTTGCCTGTTAAGTGGTGAAAATAAGATCAGCGAACATAATGCCCGACACATTTTAGATAATATTTCAATCTCTCAGTTCTCATTTGCAATTAATAATTTCTCAATTCCAATTAGAAATTCTATTCCTCATTCGCACTTTTCTCATCTATTCCTATTCCTATTCCTATTTTTCATCTATTCCTAATGCTTTTGGATTGTTCCCAATTTTAATTATAGAGGTGCAGCGTCTTGTGCAGTTGATCATCGTGACATAAAACTTGGTTTTCTCCTCGTTTACAGCTAAGTCTGCTTTATCAATGCTTTATAAGACTGCAGTGATGCCCCGCCGTCTTCGTTTAATGCTATCCATATGATTAGCGTACGCAAGGAACACATGGCTTTAATTGGCTCAAGTTCTGTTTAATGCGGTTTTTCTCCTTACCTCGATATTAGCTGCCACCGTATCCAGTTGTTGGCGTGTTGGCCTATGCCGTTCAATGAAATCGTTTCAGCAGGGTATCAGAAATACACTATGGAATGTCTTAAATATAAAGCTGCCAGTTCTCCAGGAACTTTGTTCAGGAATGCCTGTCGCACTTCGATTGCGTATTATAAAGAGCTATAGAGTAAAGCTAAATAAAACACACCTAAAGCTATGATTTCGATGAAACTTTTATTTCATTGTGATGCTTGGGCCATGCCAGAATGAAATACAGTGGCAATTGACAAATGACTGCTTCTGGATTGGTTGCAGCAGTGGATTCTTTTGAGGTAGTTTTTCGAACACTTTTCGGGCGGGACGTTTGGCGATTATCCATGTAAATACGGTCGTTGACGCAGCCTCACAAAAAACATTTAACAGCGTCAAATCGCATGATCTTGGTGGCCAATTGACGTGCACAAAACGTGAAATTACGCTTTCTGGAAACTTTTCATGCAATGAGGCCAAAATCACTCGTGTTGAATCACGATTGAATCATCACTTTTTTTTTAATAAGTTTTAACTATTTTTACGCGTTTTTATTCGCAAATGGCAAACCTTTCACTAAATAAATAATACTTCAAACAGGCGGTTTTGAAACCACTAAATGGATAACCCTAGAGGAGTTTTTAATGAATTTCGCATTACGGCGAATTTATATTACAAAAATAAAGCTTGAATATTCTGATGTTATTTGATGATAGATGTAATAAAATTTAGATTAGATAAAATTTCATTTAATGTAAGCAAAAATTTAAGTTATTCCGATTTGGCGTTGTTTTTCCTTGCGAGAATTCATAGTCTGTGGGAAAAAATTAGCTTCAAATTTCCGACAATTGTTTTATATGGACTTGCAACGCGCAAAGTCCTCGTAGTACCGGAACTAAAGGCGGAAACGAATTTAATTATTCACACATAGATTTGTGCAGTGCCAACAATTGCCTTAAAGCCAATTTTTTTTTACAAATATTTCTCAGTTCGTTAGAAATTGAATGGAATTCATGCTTTTTTATTGTGCACAATCATACGTATGCGTATGTGGAATAATTTTGAAAGCTGACCATGAGGGCCAATTAAAAATGCCTCCCAAATCAACAAACTCATGACATTGATTACACAGTTGTGATTATAAAGTTAGGTTCTCTTTCATGTGCTGTAGGTAGAAAATTTACCTTAAGCTTTTTATTGTTCATTTTCCACGTTATACCTTTGTAAAATGAATAACCTGTTTTTACAACATTTCTCCAGCAATCACCACCATCAACGTCTCATCCTCATTGCTCTCGTAATATGGCTAACCAGACCGACAAAAAGTGGGTAATTGGCAAATCCTACCAGGCTTAAGCTATCAAATATGAAATTGAATTTGCTATCAAAATGCTTACATTTGAGGTCATAAACCTTTGTAGATGGTATTTGGGGCTATCTTTTGTAATATTATTCGTGCTTAGCATTGATACAACGATAAAAAGCCAATAAAAGGTCGGGAATTCAATCCGGGATATTCTCTTAGATGGTATTATGAGGGGGTACGACGGGGCTCACTCACTGTCCATAATGTAATATGGCGTTTTGTTGTAATACTGAGTTGTGTTTCGCGACAAAATGGGGATAAATGAACCGATAACATGAAACTGTGTTGACATGCCAGCTAAATTTAATAGCACTTTTGATACTCGTAAGAATTTAAAAAATATCAAATTGACCTTTTGGTTAAAGTTAGTTGTGGCAGTCTACCCGGGGTGCGGGGTTCTGAAATGTGCTAAGATAAATTCTTTGCTTGATGGCTTTGTGAAATATATTGACTCACTGTGAAGCTTTTGGAACGATCGAGAAAGCAGGAAAATTAAAAATTTGCCAGCCACTTATTATAAATAATAAATACACAGAAAAATGATACCTGTTCCAAATCGGTTTTGTACAAAATTACATAAAATCTGTTGACATGGTAGTAGAGGTGCAGAAATTCACATTCAAAGTCGATTCATAATCCTCCATACAGCTATCGGTTATCGGTTGGTTATTAAATGACGGCCGTTATATAAACCTGTTATGTGCTTTGTGTAAAGAAATCTGATCTAAGTGTAAGTACCAACTATTACGGTATCATGCTTTTACCAAATATACAGGGTGTCCGTCGGGAAGGTATACTACTTTGTTTTGCCGCCATTTTGGTAAATATTGGTCTTGACAGTTCATATTTGGCAGTCGTGAAGTAGAGACGTGGAAAATTTATTATGGAAAAATATTCGATAAACCAACGTGTTTGATTCGTTAAAATATTTTATCAAAATCAATCATCGATTACTGTGACGATGAGAAAGCTACGTGAATTTTTTGGGAGAAACAACGTGCCAACAAGACGCACTATTTATCGTGTAGTGAATGATTTCGAAGAAAGAGGGTCTCTAGCTGATAGGGTCAACGTACTGCAGGATCGGATGTAAACATTACTGCTGCTCAAGAAAGTGTTCAAAACAATCCATCAACCTCAGTTCGACGCCGTGCTCAGGAGTTTGGTCTTCAAAGAACAACTTTGGCCACAATTTTGCAGTAGGATGCATTTGTTTAAATTTAAGATTCAGTTGACACAAGAGCTTCTTCCACAAGACCATTTATGATGTTACAGCTCGCCCATGACAACCCCGATTTTTATGAAAAAATCATAATGGGTTAAATTATTCATCAATCAAATTTGAATCCATTAAAAGTGACAGTCTGGTGTGCAATTTGGTCAGGAGGAATCATTGGATCTTATTTCTTTGAAATTAAAAATGGCGTACCGGTAACTGTCAATGGGGAGCTATATCGTGATATGATTGAAAACTTTTTAACGCCACAACTGCATGCTTTGTGCTTGATTAATAGGTGGTATCAACAAGACGGTGCTACTTCGCATACATCCAGGATTACAATGGAATTACTGCGAGATCTCTTTCCACAAGTTATTGGCCTCCACGGCTCCGGACTTCTTTTTGTGGGGATACCTGACAAGCAAGGTTTATGCAAACAAACCAGAAACGCTTGAGCAACTTAAACAAAATATTCGTGATAAAATTAATG
This sequence comes from Philornis downsi, assembly GCA_019455685.1. Lineage (NCBI taxonomy): Eukaryota > Metazoa > Arthropoda > Insecta > Diptera > Muscidae > Philornis > Philornis downsi. The sequence continues at coordinate 2,076,681 of JAHXMU010000057.1, read as the reverse complement.
AAATACCGCGTGAAATGTGCGAGAATGTAATGAAAAATGTGCTCAAATGCTCAATTTTAATGCCTCTAACCGATTTTGATGACGTTTCATCGATTTCTGAAGCACACCTGTCATAGAAGGAGAGCCATACAGTGGGAGTCCACAATACAATACTTTGGACAGTTTTTAAGCTGTTGGTTAGCCCTTAAAGAACAGGTTTACATGTCCTGGTTATTTGTTATAGATTGTGAGATGCGCGATTTAGAAAATATTTTTCCTTGAATTTTTTTTCCTAATTCTATGAAACTTTTGACAGAATTTTTGATTTGAATCTTTGCATATTCATTGTTTCTGGATAACTGGTGGCCAAATTTGCACATTTGTTTTAAACAAATCCTGTTATAAATTTGCATTTAAACAACTGAAAAGGAAAAAATATCACTTATTTTTTCCGCAATCGGCGGATTACAAGTTTTGAGTTGAGACTTCTGCTTTTTTAACACAGAATTTATTGTATTGATTTCTTTTAGCTGATTATTTATTTCCACGGACATGATGTCTTTGAGATGCTTCGTGAGTTTTGAAGAATCTTTGCTTTGAAAATATTAAAAGAATATTTTTTCGTGCTGTGGTTTAATGATGAAAGTCTCATTCGGCGAATGGTCGTCGATGGTTGTTTCACCACTAATCGCCATTTAGATGGATACGTAAACTTAGCAAACTAGAGAAAATAAAGTTTCACTGCTCCTGGACATTTGGGTAGGTGGGTGTTTCCTAGGATGCTTTGTACCGGCTACCCATAGAACGCAGGCCTCTCTACCTGATCCTGTAATTAAGCAGGCAAAGGGTATGATGCTTGCGAAGAAAAACAAAGTAGTGTGGCCTTGTGCCAGGCGCCCTAGGAACAGGTGGATCATGTTTTGGGATTCACCTATAATATGTTTCAAACTGATCTTGGACCTCGTTTTTCGAAAACCAAGTAAAGGGGAGATTCATACAAAAACAAAACACATCCTGGCAACAGGTGCGACATAGAGAAGCCGTCGGGAGGTATCAGAAGATTTATCTTTTCCGTAAATATAGTTGTATGACCAGAGAGATCTGGTTAATGAACTATGATAGGAGCATGGTATACTTCCTGTTTACTGTGTTGATATTCTCTCCTCGGACATTGAAAATCTATGCCGTATTATTATGGATTACCAGTTCCATGCGAGGTATGGTAAAGCAAAACTGGAGTAGCTTGTCTGCGAAACCCAGACCAGAGGGTTCTTCTCTTCTGGTAGCACGGGTGACCAGGAGCCCAAGGAACATTGTTCCTTCCTGGTCAATGGTGTAGGACCCCTAGTGGGAGCATCGTGCTGGCTGTGGTTGCCCGAACAAGTGTTTTCAGTGTTGGTACGTTGCTCAAGCGTTGGTGAAGGAAGGCACCAGCTTGGAAAACACTGTTCATATCTATCCGAGGTTCTCCTAGATACCTCAACTCCTACCCGGGAGGTAGCTCACTTCATACCAAGTGGGCTACAAAGGTACTTTGGCTGAGTGCGGGGGCGGGACCTGAGGAAGTTTTCCAAGGGACCTACTTCCAATCTCTGGTAGTCTAACTAATCCTCCGGGATTAGTGTGAGTACACCAAAGGGGTGCCGGCCGTCACCTGAGAAAGAAAGAACACATAACCAAGAAAAAGCATGTCATTAGAAACGGCATCTGTGTGTGGTGGCGCACCATGAGTAAAGCTTTTCAGCAAGACTTATGTAAAACCTTCACATCAGTTGCTCCTGGACATTTATGAAGAAGTTACGAAACGTTAAACAACTTTTAAAAATGTAAGAATTTTACTTATAACAACTTTTTTGAGACTTTCTTATCTCTGAAATTTTTTATTTTTCGTGAAATATTAGTCAAATGCGATTGAATAATGTGATGAGTTCTCCATATTTTGATCATATGAATTGTGATCATTAGTTTCCTTGATTAATTTGAATAACTGTCAGATTTGGATTTTTATTCCCTAGCGGCGACTTATTAATGTGACTTCCAAAAGAAAATTACAAACAATTTTGATTTTTATTTGTACACTCGAAAAGAAATTAGGAACAATTTTCATTCTGACTCAGTTTGTGGAACGTTCTATTTGTATTTAATTTGAATTTTTTTACATATATTTGAAGAAAAAAACATACAATATGCCGGAGCTGAGAAAATTTCTAAAAGCCAGGATAATTTTTTACTTTGCGCAGTTTGGTGCCAAGCCATTCTCTTGCCCGGAAACGAAACTACAGTTGATTCCAAATTGCATAAAAATATATTTTCGTTTTAGATTCTCGAATCAAAATATCTCTTTCATTATGTTTCGGTAAAGAAACAGAATTATCAATGAATCAATGTATGAAATGAGTTATTGTTTTCAATATGAATGAGAAACAAATTTCTAATTCATCTTAAAAACTCTCGTGAAAGTCTCTGCTACTTCAATTGTTTCATTTACTTATTGATTGTTATGTTATGTTATTACAAATTGTGAGGTTGGCATTGAGGTCGAAATTGTAGATAACCAAATTTAGTAAATGTTGAATATTTATTTATATTGAATACAAGATTTACATCTGTTGTGTTAGGATATTACGTCTATACTGTTGTTTTTTGCCATTACGTTTTTATCTGTAGCTTTTCTCTTGTATAAGACGTAGTGGCATATTAATTTAAGATATCCTTAGGAGTTTCCCACCTATTTCTCTCTGTAATGTTCTTCTTGTTCTTGTTGATTGCATTCTCATCGATTGATATTCGATGTCAATTCGTCAAACTCAGCCAACATCGTATTGGGAAAGGTTGCAAAATGGCGATTTGTCGCTTAGCTGTGCAGAAAACAAATAAAACAGCTCCTGTGTCTACTTTGAACAAGCTCTCTTTTTTCCTCCCAAAAACCTTAGGCAGTGAAATATTTCTTATTCCACCCTAACCCATCCATCCCATTAGATGTTTGTGCCACAACTTGCGAAAAGTCATATTCATTACTAGGAATTTTTCTCAATTTATCCAATTTATATGTATTTAAAAATAAAAATACGTAAGGTATTGTAAAGATATTTAATTCAATTTTATGGATTTGGTATTAATTGAATTTTCACTGGTATTGGATTAAAGTAAAACATTTCTTCTCCTTCGATTAGTATTTAAACAAAATGCCTTGGAATTGTTTTGTCATCTAACTTAATACTTTGCCATTTTCAGCATTTATATTTTCTTCAGTTATATCCTCTATTTATATATATATACATAACATATACATATATATATTTTCTTACATTAAGCTTACAAACAAAATGTCTCACAATGGTTCTGGAGTCCATCTAAATACTCTGCTATTCGCAGTATTTATGTTATCTGCTATTTCGTCTTGAATTGCTACGGGCCTGAGGCAGGACATAACGCACCATTGGCAAATTGTTGTCACCGTGGAATGGAAAACGTTGTTAAAAGTATAAACTTTATAACGTATCGCCAGAGAGTGATTATCTAAAATGTTTTCTGTCAAGTTTGTCATGCGGCTTTGTTATAAAGTTTCGAGCATTTTCTGGTGAAAATTGTCTGCCAACTCGTTTGTGTGACAGGAAAGTAATAAGAAAGTTTTAGGTGAGAGTAAAACAAAGGAATTCCAAATGTTATGACATAAGAGGAATATGTATATATATAGGTATTTTTCTAAATCACTTTAAGCTGTAATATTCAAAATTGGAACGTGGAACGCTTGCAAGGTGTTAAGTTTTGTAGACTCCATTCTTGCTCTATTTAATTGAGCGAGTTGGCGAAAAATAAATTGTTATGGTCATCCCAAAAAAATAAAACTAAAATCTGGATCACTTCATACTTATTTATAAAATATTTTTTTTATTTTAAAACATAATTTATTCGTGCTTTTGTCTTCCTTTCATCGTTTCTCAAGTAATTTCCAACATCCTTTTGACGATTTTGGCAATTATTTTTTGTTTGCTATGCACACCAGCCAGCATACTTCAGAATGGTAAATGCAAAATTCGAAATGCAAATTTCGAAATTCGAAACAAAAGAAACAGTCCAGATAGGAAGAAAGTGGTGTGAATGAATTTTTGGCCGAAAACTTAATAAACAACCACCGCATTCACCTAACATGGCTTTGGCTGCCTTCAGACGATAGAAGAATAGAACTGAATTGAGAAGTAAATCCTTTTCCGGAAAATGTTTTGATGATTGGATTATTCGTTGGCGTAAGTATTATTTCGAGAAAGCGCTTTTTTGAATGAAACTAAAGGAACGCTCCCAAATGTCAGAGGTTATAAGGATCATGATTTTAGGATAAACACCTGAATTTACTGAAAGTTTTTCCGATAATCGGATTGACAAATATTGGGTGATATCAGTACATTTATTCAGTTTGCGTAGCAAACTCATAACGAATTCAGACTGGTTAGTTTAACCACTTCGATAAACCTTGTCATAAGAAGAATCAGATTCGAATACAGAGATCTCCCCAAGCTAACTTAAATATTCTTCCCACGAATCCAGATCGATCCATATATTAGGAAAGCATGCTTCAAGTGCCATGGAAGAGCATGCGATCCATATTGTTAACATAAATTGAGATCACCATCTGGTTGCAGCTAAACTACACTTTATATTACAAATTGACATTAATAAAGTATGGGGAAATCTATATATTTGAAAGCTCGATTCCTCTGACATAGCCACAGTCTATCCCAATATAACTTTCTTACATTTCACGACCCAACCGTGATGTTTCTGACATAGAGTGGCATCGAAATGTTCATTCGATGACAATCATCGCAAAAACGCTATTTGTGGTTGATAAACAGCATTCAGAATGTTCCATATCATCTGAGAGAATAGATGTAGTATACATGGCAACGCTGCAGTCAATTATAAAACGTCCTTTGGGGGAACGATAATGATGAGCCAAGGCAACCAAGGCAAACAGGGTTTCCAAATGAAATAAACTCTTGTGGGACTGTGATGACATAGAAATGTACAGGGAATGGATGATGGTGATACAAAAAACAAAATTGTTTTGAAAAATCGAAAGATGTTCAATAATGAATAGGAAAAAAAAACAGTAAAAGTGGGGAAACTATGTTAATTGCCGAAGGAAGAGGAGTATGATAACTCAAAAAGACAATGTAGTATCCCGTCCTAATTAAAGCAGGACCAGTTTTTCACTCATCACATATAAATTCCTGTCAAATGTCATTTGTGATAGGTTAAAGGGTGTTCTATTTGATTAGATAGAATTTTGTTAATGCGACTTTAGATATACATAGGTTATCGACAACAGATCAGATGATTATACTTCAACGGATTTCAGAGAGGCCCTTCAAATGTCCGATGCTTTAAAAATGATTTGGAACCTTGGATGAGTTTGATGATAATGATACCGACTGGTACGAAGTCTTCAGTGAACGATTTTACACCAAACAACACTTTTTACAGGACGACAGTTTTTTTCCGGCGTCTTCAATATAATGTGACCGACAGCGGGGCGATGGTTAGTACACGTGACTATCGTTTGCATAATCGCAGGTTGAACCTCACATACAGTCCTATCATTATTTTATCAGCGGTCACCTAAAATTAGAATGCGAGTAAGCCCACTGAATGTGAGAAACTTTTTCATGTCTGATTCATGAGATGTAAGGGAAGAATTTGTATCTTTGTTATATTCAATATAATTAGGGAAGTAATTCTGACGAAAGGTTTGCTTCACAACGATATGCTGTTGATATTGGAAATTACTGAAAAAGAGTCATTAAAAGCCAGTTTAATCATAAACGATGATGAATCAAGTTTTTTTCGGCGACTTATTTTATTTACATCGCTTCATCTTTAATATTACGAGGAGAATATTGCTTCCAAACAGTTGACATAACTGACTAAGTATGCAATTTAAGCAAAGCCTTCTTTCGGTTAATAAAACCCCAATTAAACAAGATACTGGCCCCTCCTGTATTGCTGGGAAACTTACACCACTTTGAGCCTTTGAGGGGGAAATATTCTGAATATTACATGGATCCAACTTCGTTGGCTTAGATTATTAGCGTAATTTGAATCATGGGGAAAATCGGCTGTATCGACGTCAATGTGGTGAGGCGTGGTAAAGAGTGTCTAATTGAAACGAATGCCTTTGCTAGGTCATATCTGTTAATGGACAAACGAGAAAGTCTTCGACGGTACACTTGAAGGGCGGTCGAACCAGAAGAGAGTGACTGAAGCTTCTCAAGAATAGTCATTTTACATTCTCTTGCAAAGAGTTCAAATTTTTGTAGCTGTTATGGTTATCAGTGACTTATCAAAATTGAAAGTTTGCATTCACAGTTATGGCGAGCCACTCTGATTTCGAAATCGAATTTTGAAAACTGTGCGCATATTGCCTTGAGTAATTTCAAAACGGGCTTTTAAAATCCGCCAGTAGTCACTTATATGAACCTGTCATTTAATGGTTTATCAAAAAGTTGTAATGGTTCAGAATGAATCACAAACATTGCGTCAAATTATTGCCTTCGAAATTCCATCGTAGGTTATGTAAAAAATTAACAAAATTAGCGACACTTTCAAAATCACTTTACCAAGCTCTATTATCACCAATGCGTTTGTTCTCACTTCACAAAACACAATATCGATAAATGGAGATTATTTAAATAGATTTTTCTGGTTTCGAAGGAATATCTCTAAAATTATGGTCGACTTGAAAGAAGATCGCAATAATTGTGATATTCAATATTCGATTTCCTATTGCTGAAAACAGTGTTGAGCTAAGTGACAAGTTTTATTTGAACTTAAAAATAAAATCATTTATTAAAAATAATTCTTGATTTGACGATGGAATCTATACGTAGTCATCAAAATAAAGTTTCCTTTGAATGCTGAGTATAATAACAGGGAAACTATGTGAAATAATCTGCCAAGAGAAATCATTCTTAAATATAGAGCAACCAAGCACATTGCCTGAGCTCTTTATTGTATTACAGTAACAGGTTTGCCAGTTATTACATGATCCTCTTTACTTCATGTATTTATATTCTAATATATAGGTATAATACGTTACAACTAATATGCAAACATATTTTCTTAGCCCATTAATATTCCATCAGCTTGTCAACATTCAGGCCATTAATTGGACAGGGTCTTCTCTATAACCTTCCAACACAGCAGTTGGGTTATTTATGTTGTTTTCGCTCGTCTTATACTCACATATTCCATGGCCTAATTTCTAACGGAGAATAATGACTTTGCATAATTTAACGTCCAGTGGTCATAATTCCATATGCCATTACATGCGGCAGAATGTGGCGTATAAACGTTTTGTCATTTTATTTAAATTTGTTGTGGTAGAAAAATAATTCTCACACGTCATTCACCAACTGCTCGGCGAGGAAACGTCTGGCTTGGAAGGCCCGTTACTAGGCCGCATTCGATCTTTCTTTTAAAATATCATAGAGCGACATTGGAGAGCACAAAAGACATTACAGAACGCCTGTAGAAGAGAAGTTATGGTAAGAGGATGTGCGAATGAAGACGAAGGGATTCCATAAGAGGTGATATTGAAGGGCTTAGCGCAGTCTTCAAAAATGCTGTAAAAATAATTTGAGGATCATATCTCTTACCTGATTTATTTTACACTATCAGAGTTGCAACAGTTTGATTAATACAAGCTAGACGGCTTTAGCAATCTGTATTTTGGGTAATACAACCATGATAGGATTGTAATAGCTGGCGTTAGAAAGATAAAATTTTGTGCAAAAAGCTACTCAGACAGTTTTGTGGTTATTTGATTCACTACTGCTTGAGCGCTCGTCAAAACTGGACACCAACAAATAGTGAGAATGCGCCATATTTTACCGATTTTCTTCCCTAAAACGTGAATAGTGTTTATGGTCTTGATAGTGTAACAGTCAATTTGGCGCAATTTGGGCTTTGCAATTATGTTCGTATGATTTTGACGTAAAAGACGCACCACGTTCTGGAAGTCCAACTGTTAAGTTCGGTCGTCATGTGAATACTTTCGATTGTCCAGCAGTTAAACGTTGCCACACTAGTTAATGTTAAGAAACTTATGAACCGAATTTTCATCTGCGAATCGCAGTTGAAACGCAACGAAATCGATATATTTCTGATGATGAAAAGTGGGTCACTTACGGCAACACCAAGAAAAAATGGTCGTGAACCACATTGAGCTTGTATAAACAATAACAAAGCCAAGTTAGATGGTCAGGAAGTTTTTTTAGGTTGACTGGGAACTACTATGAGCTGCTCCCCTGCTACAAAATTCATAATTCGGATATGTACTGTCAACAAGTGGGCCATCTGGAGGAAGTATCCTCTCAAATGCAGCCAGCTGTGGTTAATGGGTCTCACAAAATTTGATAGTGACTCGCCGGAAGCTTCGGAGGTTTGGTTGAAAGGTTGTTATACAACCGTCTTATGCCCAGATGTGGCATTAAATGACAACACACATATTTATCTCTTCGCCTTAGGAGAAGCTTGTGAAAATCCGGCTGTAGCCAATTTTTTGCCAATAGATGCGTTATGGAACCGCCTTCAAAATGCAACAAGTTGTCGCACAAAAGAGTGCATATTTAACGTAAATTGGATCATTCCTACCAATGATCCTTCAATGTCATGCAAAAATAATGTATTTATTGTTACTCTAATTTATATTACAATTTTGAAATTTGAAATCACGCTTCATAACGGTTAACATGAAGAATGAAAAATGCATTAAAGTCCGCAAAAAATGCATGAAGGTCTCTTAAAAGAAGAAAGCCGAAGTCCCCTTAAGATTTTTTAGTAAAATGCTCAGTTATTGACTTTCTTTAATAAAGGAGCGAAAATGTAAAGATGATTGCGAAACGAACGAAGCCTTCTTCATATGCTTTCTTGTGGGAAGGGAATTAGAAGTGTATAAGGACAATTTATGTTGCCCTGTGAATGAGGGTCTGTTAGAGATCTGCTAATAGAAGGGGTTTGAGAGTGAATTGAATCTTTCTGAATGGAAAAAGAAGACCTGATAGCAGACACTCCCTGATAAGGCGTATGGGTGGTTCTGGTGAAACTGTATGCAGAAGGCCTGTTGTTTGCATGCCCTGCAAATGGTCCCGCTAGATAAGCAGCAGCTACTCGTATGTACATACGGTCAAAATAATAAATTTGTGTTTATATTTTGTTACTTGCCATATGTTATTTGGCTCGATTCGTAATTTATACAAAATGTTATTGCAATTACGTTGTTTGGTTAAAGAAGAAAAACAAAAGGAGGCATAAAATTTGAACCTAAATATTGTCGCATTTCAAAATGTTAACTTGGTAATTTGAAATTTGAAAATTGAAAAAGAGACCAGGTTTATTAAAACTGTTTGGTATTAATAGAAAACTTTGCATCACATTATAGGCGTCACAAAGGGTGATTTTGCTAAATATTTTATAGTGCGACTAAAATATAATAATAAAAAAAAGAAATAATAAAACTGTATATATTTGCCATAATGGCATTCATTGAGATTTTAAAAGGTTGGTTTTCTTTCATATTTAATTAGTGGTGTCTGAAACTTTAAAATATTAACCATTTTAACAGCGATGACAAGTTTTATTTGATTCTTTGATTCAGTAAAATATTTCAGAAATTAGAAATTACAGCAAAAAGTACTTCCTTAAAATGTCTCATGTGGACTTCGTATAAAAGCCTCTAAAGAATGTTAAATATTTCCTTTAAACTCTAAAACATTCTACACTAAATATTTGATAATATTGCGTTGACTTGAAATTGTTATCTATAAATAAAATATAGGCAAAATTTCGAACTAAATTAGAAATTAGGAATCAACGAAGCTTTAGTTATATCACAAATTGCATTATTTAGTTACTTACTTGCGGAGAAATTTGAGTAGAATAGAAATACTACATAAATCGCAAGTTTAAATTTTCAGCGCCCTTCCTTCATTTCGTCATACAAAGCTTTGGCCTCTTTATCAAAGGTTTCGGTCGGTGCTGCCGAATACAGCTTTATAGTTATCGTAATCGTGGTTTGTGCTGTTGTAGTTTTTCTGGGCCTTCTACAGGATTTGTCATAATTCCACCCATGGATTTACAAGATCTAAAGAGGCACTGTTAAGGCATAATCAGTTCGGATAGAATAGACTTTAGTATTTCCGATACCGTAATCGACAGAACCTTAAGCGAAGGTTGAAAAGGTGATTCGCCTGTAGTTGTTACATACACTTGGGTTGAATTTTTTTTTTTTTTTTTTTTGAATACGGGAGATGTCATGATTAGATTCCGATTATTTGCATAACGGTCTCGCTAACACGTGCTTCTTATCAGCTGATGCAAAGCGGTCTTAAACATATAGGTATACATGTCTCCGCTGCAGGGCATGAGCTAACATAACTTTGTTGTTTTTAAGAGATTATATTGCTGATTTTATCTTGTTTTGACTCTGTACTTGGCTTGGTTTTGCTTACGCTGTTATCCGAACATAGCAATTTACGGGAAATCTCTCTTCATAATAGCTGGACACTCTGTACATCTGTTGCCAGATTTCTCATGAGGAGAATGCCGTACGTCAGGTTTTACTTTTTCTCTTTTCGTAAAAGTTTGTAGACTTCACCTCTATTCTTGCATTTTTTAAGCATCCTGCCTCGTTCATACTTTTCACGATTGCTCTTTGTGTCCTAAAAATGTGATGTGTCTCTCTTTATTTGTCTTATAGCGTTCCTTCCCCTATAGCATTCTTTTCTCGCAGGCTGTGTGGGATTCTTTATCATACCAGTGAATGGCCGAGTGCTGGTTTTCATATCTATATAACGTTTATGCAGCAGTTGTTATTGATCGTGCATTATTTCCGTTATGTATTGGGAACATTAGAAAAAAGCGCTTTGTTGCAAGAAATCCATTGGAGTTGGTTACGACTGCCACATATACGTAGTCTGGTTCAAAACCGGCGAACATGACAGCCATTTTGAAAGTCCTATTTGTGAGGTTGGTAACACTTCGAGTACCTGCTCCCGCATTTAAAGTTTTTTCTCGTGACTAGTTGGATTTTGGATTATTTTGCATCTCTTTCTTCACCAATGACGAAGTCAAAATATCGAAATAACGCAATTTTCAAAAATAAGACCATCTTCCAATGGTCTGATTACTTTTGCGTCAAATTGTGTAGCGAGTTACCGTTTTTTATTATTACGCTCACATTGTAAACCGTTATCCTACAACAGTATGTCGAACCCAACTTGATAAAACTGGTATTATGGAGTGGGCAGAGCTCTCGCTTGGCCATTGGCACAACCTGTTACTGTATGTACTCGTATGGCTAATGCTTTGCTAATGTCGGGCAATGCAAATTAGCAACGCAAAACATGGGAAAAATCGATAATCAATATTTAGTTGCAAGCGTTTAATATTACAATATTCAATTTTAAGCGGTTTTGAATTGATTTCACCAAGTGTTCGCGAATTTGTGGTTTTATGGAGTTTCATTTTTTTTATACTGCCTTCTTTACCTGTACTAACTTGTTAAAGTTTTTTTGGTACACTCTTCTAGTTGATTGCACCCAAAGATGTTCAATGACATTCTGGTCTGGTCTCTATTCAGGATTGTCTACAAGTTTGAAACAGTTATCGATGAACCAAAAGTTTCGAAATGCTTAGGTGAGTTTAGGATCGTTGTCTTGATAAAAAAGGCAAAGTTGTTCACGATACCCAATTTCTACGCTTTATACTTTAGTTCAAAATGTTGAAATAGACAAATTTGTTTACTTTGCCATCAATAAAACGGAAATCGTCCATTTTGGCATTTGAAATAGCGCCTTAAACTATAACAGAACCTCCTCCATGTTTAATAGTGACTTTTGCACTTTGAGACTTGATTTAGGCTTTCGATTTAAGCAACTCGGCATTCGTCGTTGAAAGAACCCTTAAAATAAAAAGTATCAGTAGAAAAGTGTTTTAAGTTGATTTACTATTTGCAGTGGCATATTTTATTTTATTTTTTAATGTTATGTTTCATACTTAATAATCGTAATTATATAATTTATTGCTAACAATATTTAGGCAAACATGTTCTCCGTTGTGAGTTTTTAGTGGTGTTGAAATTCATCTGCCATTTTAAAAGGATCTGCTTTAACTTGTCTTGAACTCCTTCTCTACTTTTATTGGCCCAAATTCATCGCAAATTCTCTTGGTGAACAGTAGATTTACTTTTTCTAAGCAATTTGGCAATTTCTTTTACAGTTCCTCCTTGAAAGTTCAATTAATTAATTAATTACTTAAAATTGTCTAATATCTAGATTATGTATTTCTAAGCGGGTATTTGAAAAACAAAGACGTTTATAGAGTTGCTATTTTACTTTGTCCGATTATGCGTTCAGTGCAAAAAATTGAGTTATATTTTTCTTCTATTTAAATTTATCGTTGTAATGAGGAAAGTTTTAATTTTTGTATTGCATGGAAAGAAAGATAAGTACATGAAGTGAAAGTAAAAGCAAAGAAACCGTACATTTAACTCATTTTTGAAATTAAGAACATATTCGTAACAATCGAAATCTTGTCCGATTGTGCGATGGAGCCACTGTATATGCTAACTACCTGTACCTGATTGAATGATATGTGAAATAACAAATTACCAAAACACCTCATGGTGGCACTCTGTTTATATTGAACTACATCAGGGACAATTCATCAATGTAACCATGTCCGACAAAGTTTATGCAGTGATTGACAGTGATTTATAAACTAAATGTTTTTGCGACACTCAAAGAAGATAATAGATTTGTACTCTTTTAGTGTGCTACATTAAGGATATGGTACAATTTGTTTTCAGATATTTTACATTGTGTAAACAGATATGTAAACATAAATCTATCATGATGCCCGACATAATGACACAATACCATTTCGTCTGAATTGTCACCACCTGAGTGAAACTAATATCCTTGCTTCGAAGATTGTCAGTGGATCTGTGAAAGAATGTTCTTACGCATTACGCATTCTGTGGTGTGTATTCTCTCTGCTGTATGCACATCTATCTGTATCTGTATACACTATCATCCAACTTAAGTATTTTATTTGAAATGGAATCAACGTAACTGCTCACATACCATCGTATGTTGTTTATTACCCAACCCTCTTGAATTTCCACTCCCACTTTTCTCACTATCGCATATGTTGCCACTGTAGCTGTAAGCACTGCTTGTTTATCTTTAAGATGTATGCAAATTTTATTGTTCATTTTTCGGATAATCACTATTATAGGAACAAACAAGCTTTGCATAATGCGTACAGAGATTGCCGGAAGATAAAAGTAGCCATCGCAACTGAAGCTGTGTTGTTGGTGCCACCATTAAATGTGATGGGTCGACCACTGAAACTTCCTGTAACTGATAGCCAAAGGCTCATTTTAATGGTAAAAGCACAAACATTCCACGCCACATAAAAAAAACATGTTTGCTATGTTGCACGAAAAGACACAGACATCGATCTTAAGACCAACAATCACTGTCGTGTGGAAAAGTCATTTTTATGTGGATGACAAAGCTGTTTTTCCTTTTATTTTACAACTATGCAAGTGTGGTTTAATTGAAAGGGTTTGAAAGCGGGTAGAAATATATAAAGAATCCTTTAATCCAATTGAATGCAACTTCGTGCGCAAGTATGTGAGGTGAAATTGTTTCTAATCGAATTGTATGAAATTAACAAAAACTATTTATGTATGTCCGTTGAGTCGGGACTGGGCAAGATTTTGTATTGCTTAATATCGAAATCGAACCTAATTCTAAAAAGTTGGCAAAACGTATTTTTGATACTCAAAAGAATTGCGAGCAATTATCGATAAACAAAGCAATTACTTGTCTTAAAAAATAAATGGATAAAATTAAGAAATTGAGGAAGTCAAACGAAATTAAAAAGATCTACGTATAAGAAAAATACGAAAATAAAACAAAGTTGGTTTCATATAATTTCATGGGCTTTAAAAAATGCAGCGTGTTATAACACTATTTATTACTAAACAATTAAGGCAACGTTTAATATTCATTAAGTAGGTATAAGACCGACGTTGACAAAGAAAACTGTAGGAGTTGGTTGACAAATCGTATCTAATTAACAAAAAGAAAAAAAAGAAATAACTAATAGCCTTCACATTTTGATTTACTGAATGACAAATTTGTTAGGTCACATTTTTAACTGTTTTACGCCTCGAGGAACAGGTAATCCCGGTTAGAAATCAACTGTCTGCAATTATTTGTGTGGGGAAAATTTATTATGTCAATTAAACTCAAGCTTTGGGGATTGATTTGTATGATGATATGGGTAATTTTTTAATTGGATTCACTTTACGTACTGATGGGCTTTCATTTGGTTTAGATCTGACTTTTGAAGTGGAAATGTTGAGTTTACTACCGCACTTTTAACGATCAAATTGTAACAAAAACAACTTTTGTTTTGCATCAACTCATGAAATAACACAATAAATGAAAAAAGAGAAAACGAACGAAGCTCCATCAAGCTGAAATTGTAGTGAGACAAAGTTGTAACGAAGGAGGCAGCTCATTATATAGTGAGGCTTGGCAACACTAAGTGTCATTAGGTGCCAACTGATACGTATTTCCAATGGAAAGTCTATTATTGTTTTCCATATCATTAGTCAGATTACAAAAACTATTTGTAAATACTAAAAAAATAAACTAAACAATACTCTTTACGTCTCTTGCTTTTTTCTGATTTTCGTTCCGAGCAACTTCCGGTCATATTCTTGACATTTAAAAGTGTTGGCAGTAATTATCATGGTCAAGTGCTATCGTTCACCGCAATAAAACAGATGGACAAAAATTAAATTAGGAACTGCAGAAAGCGGAAGCGCGCAAAAGGTGCAAGAATGAAAAATCAAAAAAAAAAAATCCACAAACTCGCCTTTGGGTTACACATCCAGCTTTTGGGTTACAATTACTTTATAATCTCGACATTGTCAAGAAAATTGATCTTGTAACTCCTGTACAAAATAAAAAAATGAAGGCACCCGCAAGCAGTGAACAATTCTACTTTAAAAATTCAAATGTGCTTGAAAGAAAACGTTTTACTCCCTTCCATTCCGATATGCACGCACAGCAGTAAGCAGTGTTTTTGAAATCTCTACAAACTTTCCGGATCCAGTTTGCTCGAACATAAACACTGTAGCCTGAATTTTCGGCTACTTATAAATAGTAAGATAAGGCTGACAATTTATTTAATTGGTAATTCTGTCACGGTTGTAATGAGAACTTCATCATTAACATTCGTAACAGAATTCTAGCCTTGTATAGTCAAATTGGTAATCAGGAAGATTTCATGACCAAACACTCTTTCGACAAATAAAAATTCAACTGTTCTAGATATTAGTCCCACCTGTCTTGGTACGAAGCGGATGAATCAGTTGGGAATGTATTCGAGAGACATATTCTCCCATATAAGTTGGGATTTGAACTAGCTCCATAATGACATTGAAGTAGTCAAGCACATCAAAATGTTGGATCAAAATAATCCACTATGAACAGGGACAAATGTTGTTGGCGTTACTAAATTTGTTAAAACTTGAGGTGAAGAATTAGAAAAGGTGTTCATATGATCAAAACGCTTGGAATTTAGTAATCTAGTCAAAACTTGAAGCAATCGTTATCACTTCAAGCTTTAACTAAATTGTTGAAAGTGTCTACACAACTCTCTTCTATATTAAGAGTTATTTTCCTACAACTAGAGGCAGTAAACTGTAAAAGTCTACAAATAAATAATTTGTTTCCTCTTTTGTCACAAACAACCTCTGTGCTATTCCGTCCTTTGTATTTGCTCATAAAGAATACATTCGTATTGGATATCGAACCTTTTAATTTCTTTGCATTTTTCACAGTTTCTTTTAGCAACTTATTTGTTTGGAAAGTTTAACGATGTAGGAAGTGCAAATGACTTCTGCATTAGTTATTGCTTCGATTTTTCACAGTCAGCATTCATTTTTCGAGGAAAGATGGAAAAAAATTAATTTTAGTTTATTGGCAAAGTTATCAAAATTCCCTTAAGCAGAGTTCAGACTTAATGAACTGTTTCCTTTTTGAACGACAAAATTCAGTAAAATTTAAGAAAAAACTCTCTTGTCGTTAAATTCGTCATGTCATTAAATTTCCTTTTCATTTCATTCCATTCAATTGAGTATTATAGGAATTGTGGATTGAATGCTTTTCCAACTGATTAAACGAAGAACAAATCTTTCGAATTTATTTCCTATCCAGATTATTTACCATAGCTTCCAATTGCAAGTTGATAACTTTTTGCCTTCCTTCTTGCTCTGGTTGCTAGTTATGTTTTTTTTTTTCAACCAAGCACGCAACTTCACAATTACATGACTACGATACCCTGCTGTTCGCATTCGAGTGCATACACTGAGGAAAAAAATGATTACTATAAATGGAAATATTCTGAAACTACATAAATGATCCCAATATGGGATATATTTATATTGATTCAGATACAATTTGGTAACATATATATCAATATCAATTATAGGGAATATTTTCTTTTTATGAGATTCCACATTCAATTCAATTCTTTCAATTATTTCGAATAATTTATTTCAAATATTCCATTAATTGTTGTAAATATACTCGTATATTAGCATGTAGCCAGGTATTAGCCCTGTGCAATTTAAAAGGTCCCGGTTCATACATCATACTGGGATATCATAAACTGACTGACCGATGCAATTTCCAGACCGACCTCTTCCAGGATTAATACCTTAGAAACTAAATATCTTTCCCTTTTAGTTCTCCTACACAGCCACATTTCAGCATGAAATCTTCATAGATTTGGGCAAAATTATGATTACAGTGAAATAAAAATTATGATAGTATTTTTTATTTTTTATAACACAGCATCTCACTCATTCTCGGGCAATCCATACGATTACACCATGTGGTCTCATAAAAACAAATAACCAAATAATCAACTTCAAACTTTAGAAGGTACTTTTCGTCTTTTTTAGGAATTATGAAATAACACAATAGATGAAAAAAGAGAAAACGAGCGAAACTTCAATCTGAAATTGTAGTGAGGCAAAGTTGTAAAGAAGGATGCAGCTCATTATATAGTGCGCCTTGACAACATTAAGTGTCATTATCCAGCTGATACGTATTTCCATAATATTAGTCAGATGACAAAAAACTATTTGTAAATACTAAAAAATAAACTAAAAAGTAATCTTTACGTATCTTCCGTCCCGACGGACGGACATTTTTCGCATTACGACGAATCAATAAGTCTCTGTGTTTAATCCTTGTTCCATAAGGGAGGAGAAGTTATTGCCTTTGAAACTATACTAACAACTTAAAAACGTGGTATTTTCGTCGTAGGCATTCTTTTTTTTTATTATGTATATTGAAAATCTAAGCTTGAGACACCCTAATAGCTATAGTTGGATAACTTAATTGAATCTGTGGATTCAGTTGTTATAATTTTCCAGTTATTGTCAAAACTGGAGCGAGTCGGGTTGAAATGTTTTTTAGTGTCACAAGATGTATTCCGAGCGGGTAGGAGTCTGGTTCACTATAACCTGCCGGCTCTCTGTAAGTAGATCAACTTGTGGTTATTATTCACTGAATGACTTCGAACTGTAAGAAATGCGTAGATATTGTTCTCTGGAATATATTATTTTGTTGAAATTGAAGTTGTTGCGATTGAAGTTGCAATGAATTATTTCTCAGGGGTTTTTGTGTCAAAAACGAATTTGGCCAACATTTATTAGAAGTGCGATTCAATTTTAAGAAATTTGAATCTGAGAAATTTAGAAATCGCTATAAATTTTTCTTTTTTCTTCTCTGCCCTCAGAATGATGCAGAATACAGAATCACTGAATTTTGATGCGTTCGGCAGCACTTTATCGTTAAATAACTTCATTCATAAATTTCAGTTGCCTAAAATAATCCAGGACTCCAAAGTTAAAGTAGACTCCATGTTGGTCGAAAAAAATCCCCCGTTTTTTCCACGTTTGAAAAGACCGCGTTCTACGATTATTGTGCTAGTGTGTAGTCTGAGTTCCTTCCGTTGGACCAAATTGCGTTCAAGAAATATTTAAATATTATTCATCGTTGCTTGTAAAAAGAATTCTTGGCAGCAGTTTCTGAGAACTCATAGACGACAAAAAATAATGAATGCTTAATTATTTTGTCTTTTAGTTGTTAGTTAGTTGTAAAATGTTTATATATTTCAAATAAAATCCGTGAAGATGACCAGTGACGCTGGTCGAAGTATTGGGCAAAGTAATTAAGAAATGGGAAAGGAAAAAAAGTCATCGTCGTTTATTCTACGACATATAAACGGAATACTAAAATAGATATAAACAAGAAGAAATGTCACCAATCAATAACTAAACGATATGTTTGCAAATTTTAAATGATGCATCGAACAGTTAATTTTTTCCATTAATCATCGATGTATAATTTAGAATGAATTGTATGATTGAAAAGTCTCACTAATCCTTTTTTGAGTGTGCTGAATGAAATGGAATAATCGTTAAAGACGACTAAATCTAGCTAAATTTATGATTTTCTTATTTCAGCAAAAATATAAAGCGGGAATAGTGGAAACTAATTTAAAATACAAACACAATTAAAAGAAATTTAAAATGTGCACACTGTGAGTTCGGAGCTCACTGAGCTACAGCAGATACTGTTTCATGCACTTAAGCCCTGACCACAAAACACCAAGCGAACCACACTTTTGTATTGACCCCTTGACTAGGAAAGGATATTGTGACAGTTTATGGCATATCCTACTCCAACTCACATTCACTCGTAGATCCTCCCAAAGGGAAAGGATATCGTGCTGACGTTACTGACGTAATAACATATGTCACGTTTTTTGTTTTGTTGTCTCGACCAGAGCTAAACATATGTTTTACATTCTCGCCGTTACACGAAATTCAAGCTGTCTGTCATTCCCCAAGGACCTTAGGCGACATAAGTTGGATGAGGCGATAGGGGTATTCCGCGAGGGCATGGAGGTGGTGTCGATCTCCTCTAACAGAAATAGAGCATTGTAGTTGAGTTGGGGTAGAGATTGGGGTTGTTTCTAACGGCAGTGGTCAGTAGTCACTGGGGAGGATAGTGTACTAAATATGCGACAGTAATTGTGTAAATGACCCAAATTACGAAACACAAAACAGAAACTACATTCAAAATGCTATTAAATCCTTGAGATTCTAGTGAAAGCTACCGCCCCTCCTCTACCGCTGCCATCACTCTACTAAAGGAAATAAAATGCTGGGTAATTGCACGTAATTTGTCTTGAAAGTTAAATAAAGCATTTCGTTTAAACGATTTTCTTAAGGCCATCTAAAGTTGTTCGTTTCAACGAATAAACACACAGAGCATTTAATTGTTGAGCATTCATTTTAAAAGTGTCAACAGCGTTAGAATCAAATTGTAATTAGAACGATAACCACGTCACGAAAAACAGCAGACAAAGAAACTTAAGCAGCTTACGTATGTCTTTGCATGGAACACCAAGGACTTGGAGTCTTAAGCCGTAACTTTTAACAGCAACAGCTGCTGCAGCTAGAAAAACTGACACCTAAAGAAATTGAAGAATTGATGAAAGGAGCGTAATTTCTCTACTGGTATAATATAAATTATATATTTTATCGAGAATTTCGTAGAAAAGATTGCATAATGATTTTCGTTAATTGTATTCAGGGAATCTGATACCTTAGAATTTTAGAAAAACGGAGCAAATTTGCAGCTAAATTCTGGAAGATTAATTGAACAAAGCTCAGTTGAAACAGCGAAGTCACTTTGATTAAGGCCTGGCCTTCAAATTTATCAACATGAAGACATGAAGTTTGAAAAATTACATCTAAATCTATAATGGAGCTTTTATATCCAACGCATTCAGGGCAGGATGGCTACTTCCCGTCGGCAACAGAAAGATAAAGCAAATTATACCGTACCACGCGAATGGGATATGGGAGAACTTCTCACATTACGCTTGTTTATATTTCTGAACTCTGTGAATAAGACAAACTATTTCGTTACGTTACCAAATATCAGTTTAAGAAGTTTTTACTGCATGACTTCCAATGGAAGTTCAAATCTATTAAAATGCAAAACATATCGATTGAAAATCAAACTTTAAAAGACGTCAATTGAAATTAAAATTTTCCATTTAAAATTTAAAGAACATTCAGATATTTAAATTGATATTCGGTAGATGTGTTATATACTGGAATTTTAACACTTTATTTAAATTTTAAAACGTATCAGTTATTACTAAAAAATGTCTATTGAGATTCGCAATTCAAATTGTCCATTGCATTGAATTTCACCTCCCTTTGAAAATCAGATATATCGTTTAAAAAGAAGAACGTATTACTCGATCGTATCATTTCAAAACCCATCAATTGATATTCATAACACGTCATTTGTAATTCAGAACTCATCAATTAAAATTTCATTCATTGAAATTTAAAGGTTATCAATCCAAAATTTGACATCCCCAATAACACATTTCATTTGTGAAAACTTTCGATTCTTCTGTAGATGCGAGAAATTAAATAATTTTCAAAAAATTTCTAGAAGATATTCTAGATAAATATTTTTTGCAGAGAGTGAAGAAAATAAATGGATGATTGATTAATTAGATAAAATAACACATTATGATTTGATGCATGATGTGATGCAAAAAATATAAATTAAATTATATTCCAAATTATATTGGAATTAAATGACACAATTAAATGTTGAATTGGACAGCAACTTGATCTTTCCTGTTTTGTATAGGTATATACCGCAGAATTTGTTCTTCTGTATTAGGACAATTTTCTACAATATTCTATTGTAAACTTCACTTACAATTTTATTTTGGTTCATATATTTTCAAAGTGACTGTCACGGTGACTAGAATATGCGACCATTTAATAATAGTGTTTTAGTGTAGTCTAGGGCAAGACTCGATTCATTTGTCAAATTCGATTTCCAATATCTCGGAATCGTTGTAAGAAATATAATTAATATCTTGAAATGAAATCAAAAATCAATATAAATTGTGGACGTCAGAGAGAGAGAGAGAGAGAGAGAGAAAGAGAGATTTAATAATAAAAAAATATATATTTATAAATTTAGCACTTTCTTACGTAGATTCTTTAACAATGAAAAAGTTATTCATGAACTTAATATTTTCTTAAACCTCCTCCTAGGATAACGTTTCCAAGTTGGTCATGAAAGCAGAATGGTACGTTGGGAGTTATACCAAAAAACGGGTACATTTTTTCTTTCTGCGCCCAAAGCATAGTTTTTTAAAATTTAATATTTTAGAATTATGGTGACCTTGGAGTGTTTTCTTGAAACTCAAACTTACTTCCGTTTAGTGAATCCTCTCTCTTTAAACCTGAGAAAATAGAAAAGTTTTGATATTGTTTGTATTCGATCTGTTTCCAATGGTTTTTTATCTCCTATAATTCATTTAAATTTTTTTCATAGAGGAATACAGATAACAGGAAAGTATTTTTGTCTTACTTGTAACAGTATTGGCAATTACACAATATTTTTTGTCTCTTATACGAGGTGTGTTCAAAAAATAAGGGGAAATTTTTAAATTTCGCGGGCTACATACATTCGACTTTCGATTATTATTATTTTTTTTATGTTGGTACAATCGGCTCGATGTTTGTTTGTGAAAGGCAAAAATAAGACAAGTGTTTTGCGTGTTCGGCGATTTTCTGCTATCGAAAAAAATGGATCAAAGAAGTTGCTTCAAATTTTGTGTAAAAATGGAATTAAGTGCTCAAAAACACTTGAAACGTTGACAGTGGTATACGGTAAGAGTACTCTGAGTCAAAAAAATGTTTACAAGTGGTACAATCTTTTCACAGAAGGTCGAGAAGATGTGAATGACGACGCTTGCTCTGGACGCCCCAGAATATCAACAACCGATGAAAATGTTGAGAAAGTAAAGAAAATTGTTATAGAGAATCGTCGAATCACAATTAGAGAAGTTGCCGATGTCGGCATATCGGTTGGCTCATTCCGTGCAATCTTTTCGGAAATTTTGGGCATGAAGCGTGTGGCAGCGAAGTTCGTTCGATAATTGCTGAATTTTGACCAAAAACAACGTCGCATGAGCATCGCTCAGGAATTGTTGAATGATGTCAACGATGATATAGATTTGCTTAAAATGGTCATAACTGGTGGCGAATCATGGATATACATATATAGTTATGACATCGACCAAAAACAAATCGTCCCAATGGAGAAGTCCAGGAGAGCCAAGACCAAAAAAAGCACGCCAAGTCCGATCAAATGTCAAGGTTTTCCTCACTGTTTTCTTCGATTACCGTGGCGTAGTGCATCAGGAGTTTTTACCACAATGTCAAGCAATACGAAAAAAGAGTGAACAACTGCTTCAGCGACAAAAAGGAAGGATTTTCTTCATCGTATTGTAACAGGTGATGAAAAATGCGTTCATTACAGTAATCCAAAGAAAAGGAAGTTATGGGGGCCGCCCGGCTCTGCTTTTACGTCGTAGTCTCGGTCGAATATTCACGCTGCGATGGTTATGCTCTGTATTTGGTGGGACCAGGTCGGTGTTATTTATTACGAGCTGTTGAAACCAAGCGAAACCATCACTGGGGATCGGTATCGAAAACGTCTTAAACATTACGCGGAGCAGCACAACAACGCTCGGTCTTACGTGACCAAGCCCGTTAAAACCTACCTGGAAACGTTGAAATGGAAAGCTTTACCCCATCCGCCATATTTTCCAGATATTGCGCTGACCGATTATCACTTGTTCTGTTCGATGACACACAGTCTGGCTGATCAGGTGTCACAAATAGGACATTCTTTACTAAGCATGACATATGAATCGAAGCTTTGTGATACCGTTTTCATAAACCATATTAAATTTGGACCTAATTGTTACTGTTTTCTCATGACACATTCTAATAGAACGTAAGTTGTAAGATTTTTCGAAATTAGAGGAATCGTTTTTATCTATCACTAAACTATGGGAATATAGCCATGTTCACATATAATTCGATGAAATTTGTGTCCTTGAACTCCTTAATCTTGGGTAATTTACTTCCAAATGAATTTACTTTATGAAATGAAAATAAAGTCTTCAATAATCGTTTCTAAATGAGTTTCACACATTTAGTTTGACATCATGGTCGACTTGAAATCGACAAAAGGAAGTAAAAGGAAATTCATGTTTCCTTAAATTTCTTAAACAATTTCCTGTAAACCAAAGCTATCAAAGTTATTTCGTTCGCTATGAAAGTTAAATGAGTGGTTGAGAAAAGAATGAGCGAGGGAGGTAAGAAAGAATTCAATCCAAAGACTAAATTCTCAAAGCCATAATAGAAATAAGAGCCAAATTGCAACTGCTACTTGGGTTTATTTTTGTGCTCTGCTCTTTGATATTTTTGTTATTTTTGTGGTCGTAGCTGTTAATGACATTTCTGTGCGCTTTCAATGGAATTTACTATTAGATTCCGAGGGGTTCCGTGGCGACGGCCATGGTGTTGTCATTGTTAGAGTTTGCTGTGGGGGAAATAAGACAAAAACTAAGACCGGTCACTATCCGGCGGACCGTTAAATGGCTACCGATATTTCTGTGGACGACAATAGTGAACAAACAGGAAAGTATGGGAGCAATTTGAATGGAATGGAATTTAGTTGGTAGCTGAAAGCAAGCTTGTCTAAACAAAAAACATGACGACTACTCGCGTTGTTTTCCCATTACACTATGAGACTCAGATGTTGCGGTTGACGTACTTTCTAGCTTATGTGACGTTGCCTTGATATGCCATTCCAACATTTGAAATGACCTCTTCCGTCACAAGATTCCCACACATTTCTTACTTTTTCTTCGCTTATTCTCTTCCCTTTCATCCGACGCTCTGACTAGAAGAATTATAGTTTTATAAAACAAGTGACAACTTATATTATTTATTTTATTGATTAGATATTTTAAAGGTTGTCATATATTATTTCCTTTTCCTTACATTCTTGTGTTCTACCTTATGTGGTCTGTAAGTTGTTTAGTGAGAGCGCGTATTTCTTTTCGCTGAGTCTCGAAAATTAATTGACCTATAATATTGTTCAACAACTTGATGTCCTGTGGCACCGAGTACAGCAATGCCTGTTTGAGGGTCTGCTGTGTGAGTTGCTGGGTGTTCGCACCCTTATAATTCGTCTTGTTTGCGCTGTTTCGTGCAAATTTTTCGGTGAAGTCTTCTTGTTGTTGGCTAACCTTTGGGGTGTAGCAGCAGCTTGTAGCTAAGTGCAGGACTTTTGGTTTTTGTAACGACGTAATAAAACACATTTTATCACGTCACTACATTGTCGTTGGTCTTTTAGCTGGACTGCTAAGAGACTTTTCATTTCAGTTTTGTTCCATTTGTTTTGTTTTTATATTATTCTTAAGAGGTTTAAATGTTAACTCGTAGAGGACAACAAAGACCAGTGGAAAAATGTCTGCCGTAGATAATCTGAAGGCGTGATGAATTTTATGAAATTGCGAAAAGTAGATATTTTGCATTTCTTATTCTGAGATTATTATATTATTTATCAAGTTTGAATTCTATTTTATATGTTTCACCAAAAAGTGGGATACACAAAGTTTGTCATACCGTTTGCAACGACTAGAAATATTAACTTAATTAATAGATAATAATATTATAATATAATAATATTAATTACATAAATTATTAAAAATGAAATAACGATTAGAAATATTTGGGAGAAACCGAATAAAGTATTTTTTGTTTTTTGTTTGTCGGTTACTGGTTAACGGCGGCAGATTTCAATGCTGTTATTAGCTTGATCATATAAGATGTGAGTTTGAAGAGTAAATAAATGTTTCTGGTAACAGTTTTGCATCTGTTCTAAAAGGGCGAGTACACATTTTTAAAGTCGTTTTGACAGGATCTTTGCGCTTTGCCTTTCCACCGGACTTTGGCTCTCTGTCTTCTACGCTTAATCATTATAATTTTCATATTACCAAGCTGACGCAAATGCTGTATTATAATGCGCTTGGCCGAAACATTCCGTTAACGACACGGTACAAACGAGTATCGCATTGTACTATTCCATAAGGGCACTGCTACACGTTCAATATATATTGTGATATTTAGATCCGATCCATTTTAATGGATTGATGGATCACGAGCGTATGCTACATGTTCAGTATTTATCGCGTCAGTATTTATGTTTTTTTGTGCAGTGCAGATCGGTTATTAAAAAAATGTTGCGAGAAAACTAAAAAAATCCTGTTTAGCTATTTTGCTTGTTTAATAATAATAAAATTTTTTACATTTTATTTGTTAAATTTTTTACACTGCGTTTTTTATTTTACGTTTTATTTCACTTCTTATTAACGTATCGCGATCTAATATCATGAAAATGCTATACGTTCAATATTTATCACGCGATCCGTGATCCGCGATCTGGATTTCATAATTTAGGCCATTCTGCGATATGGATCGCGATCCATCAATACCGCATGCTACACGTTCAATAAATATCGCGATATTGGATGGCGTTCAATATACATATATATTGAACTTGTAGCAGTGCCCTAAGGAATTGAATTCTTAGAAATACGAATTTTACACCATTAATTTTGTAGGCAAAATATTTTCCTTCCCGTAGATTTTTTACATAAAAATTGATTTTCTTTTTGGAAAATTGTACCCTATCTGGAAGTTTGTCCACGTCAATTTTGTACCTCAAAATTATTACATTTTGTAAATTATGAAGTTGTAGATGAAGTGAATAATACGGATGCCAAGGAAGGCGATTGATTTTCTATGGCTTTTTAGCAGATTTTGTGCACGAACATTATTAGAGTTGTATTAAAGAAAAAATGAAATTTGAACAATTTTTTTTCCGAATAAAAGTATTGCCGTGATTTATTCACGCAAACCAAGACAACAATTGAGAATTATCATCATCCAAAATAGCTCAACATTTACGGACTTGGCATTAGAAATTCAATTAAGTATAATGTGTTGTGACAGGACCCGTAGCGAAATATTAAAAATGTTAAAACTTGTGATGATTATACTTTGAGCGTAATAAAGAGAAAGAGTGAGAAAGGGATAGCGAGAAATGAAGAGAGAGAGGGAGAGAGCAAGGTGGGTTTTCGACAATTTGCATACACGATACAAACAAAAGAAAAGAGCACATTTTTATCTAGTCGTATTTGTTTATATCTTATCGGCCACTTATTGTTTTAAAGGGTGATAAATTTGGTAACGATGATAAAATAAAACTTCAATGGAAAACTTGTTGTGCTACAGTAAAAAAGGAATGGGAGCCTCAAATTATTAAAGTGCTTCAAGAAATTGTCTTCCTTGAAAACAGACTATTGGGGCACATATGGCCATAATGAAGCGTCAATAAGGTAGACGGGTTTTAAACAAACGTAAATGACAACGCTATTTCCCAAGTAATGTGACGGGGAGAAGGTTTCACATTCTGTGTGAGTTCTGTGTGTTGCAGTTGGAGACTCACAGAACGTGACCTAAACATAACGGTGAACAGTGACTGATATGAAAATAAATAGTGGGCATTTCGATTTACATTAGATTAGATTAATGCGTGCACTATAGTGAGTGGGAAGGGCACAACAACTGTTGCATATTTTGCGATGATACACAATATTATACAATTCCTGAGAAATGAGACGTGGCGAAAATGTGTGTTGTATTTATAAGGAAGCTACGGAAAATCGCTATGTTACGAAGGAATTAGAAAGTCTCATTTAGGTTATAGTTTTGCAAAACAGTTTAAAACTATATCGGGGCTTTTATTTTGACTCATATTCAAGTCAAACAACTTCTTATTTAGAATCGTTTCTTGCCTGAAGCTTTATTTGAAATCTGCCGTGTTTCGGTGTCTGTAGTAGAATATGGTAATATAATAAGATAGGGTCGCAAACTAGAGTGTAGTTTTATTTACTTTAGTTTTTTAATCTGAATTAACGTCTTTGGAAAGCATTAGAATTCATAATAAGTGTGATTAACCGACATGCATTTTAAATATACAGATATAACTGAACCAAAATTGCGGACCCCCTACGTTTGCTCGGTGTAGGGCTAAATTGACGTACTTGTGGGGAGTGAGTCTCCCGTCCTTTACAAGGCAGTCTGACCTGAGGGTTAAGCGGCCGCAACACCATTGATTCACATGGTTGCCGTTCACAGTCGCCGAGCGGAAGGGACTTGGAGTTTTTTCCCCGTCTCCCACTGGTGAGGATACTGCACTTGGCAATGTGGTATTTACTGTTCCATCTACCTGGGGTCCCCGTAGCCGCAGGTATGTAACAATTTCTAGTTTGCACTCTTTTTTGCTGCAGGGCGACCAATCCCGTGAAATATGGCGTGTAAACATAATTCGGTAGCTGCTTAGTG
Source organism: Philornis downsi (assembly GCA_019455685.1). Taxonomy (NCBI): domain Eukaryota; kingdom Metazoa; phylum Arthropoda; class Insecta; order Diptera; family Muscidae; genus Philornis; species Philornis downsi. Next base: position 2,049,230 of record JAHXMU010000057.1, on the reverse strand, counting down.
GCGCAGCTCGCACCGGTGAGTTCCGTCGGTAGCGTAGGAATCAAGAAGAGGCCTTAGGATTTCCTGCCTAATTATTAGGTGTTGAACCTCTTGTGGAGTTGCATTGTAACCGGGGGCTACAGACTCATAGAGTAGTAAAGGCGGTGGTCCTCCGCCAATGGGGATTATGTGCCATACTAGCATAATCAATTTGATATCTTTTGGCTAGAAGAAAGGGCTGGCAGTTACGCTTGCTCTCAATATTGTGGGCTCCTATTCCTAGATAGTCCTAGTTAACTTGGCTATCCCAGAGTTGGAATTTAGTAAAAATCGCTCCTTTCGCATGCTTCTATGATTAGAGGATTGTACATCGTTATATTGCTGATTTTAGCTTCTACCATTTGTTAAAGTCGTTGGAGCCATTTTTGTAAATTTTTCCCCCCAAAATTGGAAAATTCTAAAATACGGCTTATCCATTTAGTTAGTACCTGTCAGCTGTTAAACAACTGTCATCTGAAGTGTTATTTATTTAGTGGAAGGTTTGCCATTTACGAGTGTGGATCGTTTAACAACGATCAACGATGCACTTTTCGTGCATTACGGGGTGATTGTGGTCGCCATAATCGGTTTCCACTGGAAGCGTTTCAGATGTAATAACCGACTTTTTTTGATCTGCAACTGGAGAATATGAACTGAATGACGGTGCCACGAGCCATACAACACGACTGATTTTGGCTTTATTGCATGACAAGTTACTTGTAAGCGTAATTTTACGTTTCGTCGACGTCAATTGGCCACCAAGATCATGCGATTTGACGCCGTTAGACTTTATTTGTGATCGAAAACTACCTTAAAACGATCCACTGCTGCAACCAATCCAGAGGCGGTCATTTAAATGACATTATTCTCGTATTTCGTACATAATGTCAGAGTCTATGCATTATAATGAAAAAAAATTAGATCGAAATTATAGCTTTATGTGCGTTTTATTTAACTTTACGTTTGAAACCAAAAATGGATAACCCGGTACTTTTCCTTCGCTCGAATACACTAATCATCACGAACATACGTCTATAATTTGATGACGATGTTTTTTCTTGGCGATGGAAAATTTCAGTTTTGTTTATGCGATAATCGTACTGAAACGTTGATTCGACGACTGAAGTGCATAGAATAAGGTGCAATAGTTGAGGTTTTCGGTACTTAAAAGATGAGCTAAGCAAAAATGGTCATAAAATTTGAAGGTAACGGCACAACACTTGAAACGTTTTAAATGTGCATAAATCATCATTGCACTATAAGTAATAAAAGTCAACACTTTCATAGCGAAAGTTTCATAGAAATCGAGAAATCAGACCATGAACAACGTTGTCCGAAATATTACAATGACGTTGTGGTATCCGCGAAGTAAGAGTAATTTGCCTCAGAACCCTCTCTTGGGGTAAGAAATTTGAACAGTGCCAGATATTAGTCCTATTTATCTTGCTGTAGAGCGTAGAATCTTGGCTTATGATACCAGCAGATGAACATATTCTGAAAGTCTTCGGGTGAAAAATTCTCCAAGAAATATGGACTCGTCGTCGTTAACGCAGAGTATCGACATCATATGGATAGTGAGTTATGTGGGATTTACATTGACTTCACGTGGTCGAACGCAGATAGGGAAACAATTGCCATATCCGGGTCATATTATGCGGATAGATCAAAATATCTCAAGATAAAAAAAAAAACTTAGTATAAGGTGTTAGGAAAAGGCTGCAGTATGCGGTAACGATTGGAACTATTTTCTTCTTTCAACGCGTAATAGCTAACAATTCACATTACAGTCGCCATCGAAGTAAGTGTACAAAAAAGAAAGCATTAATCATTTATTCATTATTAACTCAAAAATATGTGTGTCACATACAATTAGTGGGACTTTGTGAGCCACGATATTCTAGGGGTACCATGAAATCTATATCAAGTACCCGACGACATTGCCCTTGTCCAGAGTAGTACGAATGTAGGTTTGTTGAACGCAGATAGGGAAACAATTGCCATATCCGCGGATATGCGGATAGATCAAAATATCTCAAGCTAAAAAAAAAACTTAGTAGAACGTGTTAGGAAAAGGGTGCATTATGCGGTAACGATTGGAACTATTTTCTTCTTTCAACACGTAATAGTTAACAATTCACATTACAGTCGCCATCGAAGTAAGTGTACATACTCACTTAGGAATCGGGTTCAATACTAAATTCGGTTTTCGATTTTTTTGTTCAGAATTAAAATTAAGTATAGCTTTTATTTGATTACCTGTGTGAGCATCGACTCAAACTTACTTTTGATTATTATTCCGTTCTCAAAACAAAACACTTGTCTTATTTATGCCTCTCACAAACAAACTAAACATGCTATATGGATAAAACCGTCAATATATCTTCGAGACGAGTGTACCAACATAAAAAACAAAAATAATAATCAAAAGTCGAATGTACGTAGCCCGCGAAATTTGAAAATTCACCTTATTTTTTGAGCACACCTCGTATATTGACATCGTTCACGTGAAAATTCTTTGTTTAGTTTCCTTAATTCTTTGACGCACTAAAGTTTCTTCCAAATTTTTGTGGTGTTTTCCAGCAGGATAACAATTAATGAATAAAGTCTACTGTTTATTTTCATGACAATTTCTTCTTCTTCTTCTTAGGTGGCAACTGAAATAGACATCCTTATCTATGATACGCCGCCCGACAAACAATTTACTTTCTGCAAATGAAAGTATTTTTCGATGTAGCTCTCTGGAGATTTTATTGAAAATATTTTTTTGGTTACAGCACATCAATTACGATAAAAGGAATTGGTTGCGATGCTAACAAATTTATAGTAATTGCTCCGGATCTGAAATATTAAAGCAAATGGTTTCACGTGAGAACACTTAGTAACCGGCTACATTTTATATGTAATTACTATTAATTACGGCGAAGAAATTTTTCACCATACGGACAGCTATTAGATCTTCTTATAGCCTAAATAATCAAAACAATTTCGTGAATCGGAACAAATGAAAAGATATTATACAACAACAAAATAGTCTAATTCTATATGTAATGCCCTGTAAATATAAGCGAATACATAGAATCAATTTTGCTATAATGCTATTTTCCTGTGTAGTATCCTTAAAATATTTACAAAAAAAGTATATACCATCAGATTATGACTACCTCCTAGTGTAATTTGTTTTAGCGTTGAGGTGTGACACCAAACAGCTGCCACACAGGTGTGATAATTAATCATGACAATTTTTTACCGATCCAATGGCACACTATTCCTTTCATATAGGTTCGCTTCTTTTAATCGCTCTCACCTAGTAATGTCCTTTCAAATACTCTCAAAAACACGCACATACTCTTGGCTATGTATTTGTGTGTCGACAACGGAAATCCATAACAAGCTGACGTTTATGAGTCCATTGATGTGTCTTTTAAACGCCTAAAATTATGTGTGACCTTCGTTCGTCATGCTCACATTAACGTTAGACATGTCATTTGTTAAGTCAATGACGTCGGTGTCGACGACTTTGACGAGACAAATCTCAAATCCGGCCAAACATTTAGAATATAATTCAGAAAGTATACAAAAAAGAAAAATAACAAAAAGGATGAGAAAAGCGGAGAAGTCTTTTCAAATTGAATAAAGATTTTCATTTCAAGTCTTCAAAAACGCTTTCAAATATGAAGTGTAAACGTCAAACTAAAATTCCAAGGGAGTGAGAACGAAAAAGTAAACTGAATGTTACAGCAAATTAACAAAAAAGAAAGCATTAATCATTTATTCATTATTAACTCAAAAATATGTGTGTCACATACAATTAGTGGGACTTTGTGAGCCACGATATTCTAGGGGTACCATGAAATCTATATCAAGTACCCGACGACATTGCCCTTGTCCAGAGTAGTACGAATGTAGGTTTGTTGAGGAAACGACATTTATAACACACACACACACACACACACACACAAATACATTTGTGTTTGTATACGAAATGATAGATTCTACGAAAATCGATAAATGCTCAAGACCAATATATACATACGGTCATACATAGGGCGTATATGTGTTTGTGCCCTAAATAGTGAAAACCGAAACCAAAACCAAATCCAAATAAATATATAACATAACAAATATAACCAATAAAATAGTAATAATAATAATAATCAGGCCAAAACTCCATAACAATGAACCACTCACTAACTCATGAATAGAAATACAAAATGAATTAAATAGGCCAGTGAGTATTTGAATGGATACGAATGAGTAGCGAGGGTGCTTCGGCGAAGCACGTGAGTGGAAGGAATTAAGCGGGAAAAATGGTTGTATTTGTGTTTTCTTTGAAGAAAATTCAACGAGAGGAAGAACTCAATTAAACAGAGGAGAATTAGAATTGAGCCTATTATCTATTATGGGCCGCAAGCGGTGTAATGACGTTGTTTTCATCTACTATAATATACATAAATAAATCCTCTCTCGAAATAAATAATATGTAAATGAAGTGAATAACTAAAAATAACATATATGTATGTATATATAGGTATATAATTCATATTACATTACATATAAGTATATACAATTTCTCTCTCTAGGGATTGAATCTGGAGCTTTATGATTTCTGTCTAAAATTTCCAGACACAGAGCCAACTTTTTCGAATAGGAATTTTTACATTTATATTTGTTTTATGATTTAGGAAGGCGGATAGACCGATATTAGGTGAATTTTTGCCGAAAAACAGACGTAGAATCAATGCAGTGTTGCTATGACGGATGAAACTCATAGTGCACTACAATCAACGAAAAAAAAAACCACTTGATTAGTCGATTGTTTCTGTATCGTAATCATAGATTTAAGTTTCATCTTCATAACGTTTTTTATAACTTGTTGTTAAGCAAAAAAAAAAAAATTGGCCTTTTTTGGTATCAATCTAGATTTGAAGAGTGCGAGACCAAAAACATCATTCAAAATAGAATTAGCTGATCCGTTTGAACCGCCGGCATCACCAGCATGGATCTTAAAAACTAGTCGACGGTTTTTATGTACCAAATTTTAGTTTTCGAAGAAATTTTACAAAGTTCTAGACCTTTCCGTCAGCTTGTTATGGATTTCCGTTCTCAACACACAAATACATAGCCAAGTGTATGTGCTTGTTTTTGAGAGTATTTGAAAGGACATTACTAGGTGTGAGCGATTACAAGTAGCGAACCTATATGAAAGGAACAGTGTGCCATCGGATCGGCAAAAAATTTAATATAATTTCTTTGCTCAACAAAATCACGTCTTATAAAAATTGGCGGAATGTTTGTGTACGTCGTACAAGAGCAAGCGTAGCTCAAACACCGACGACATTTAGACATGAAATTTGACACTGATGGTCTGTCATAGTGCTACCAACATAGAGAAAAAATATAGAATTTCTAGCTTTCGATACAACCGCGTAAATTAAATTGAAAACTGATTTACTTTTGTCGCCCAGCGGTATACGAAGCCATGTTATGCTAAGGGAAAAAGTCTTCAAGCCTACTAAGTTTGGTGTGGCTGTGAAAACAAATATTGTTTTTATCTTCTGAAGGTAGCCAACTGCAAAATAGTAACTCAAATCTCTTTCTAGAGAAGCTAAGATAAATGTTATTTCACATTGATAGAATTGTCACAGAATTAAAATAAATTAGTTTAAATGTTTTCGAATGAAATTCAAATTGTTTTTTCTGGAAAAGTAAAAATTATGTTAAATAATAATAACATTTTTCATAAGCCAGCGTCGGGTTGGTGTGACTAAACTTCGTGAAAAAATGCTAAATTTAAAACGTAAATCCAAATTTAATAAGAAAATTCGAAAAAGTAAAATTGACCAAAAAGTTCTGGTTTACGAAATTCCATAGCCAAACATCTGCTTCGAACGAAAGGGGACATTGGGAAAATTAGGGCAACAAAGTCCTGATTGGAGTAAACATTTTTGAAGAACCACACAGCTTAAATAAGATAACAGGTGGGAAATAACATATAAAGTTAAATATATCAAAAATGTGAAGCTGTGGAAAGTCGTATACAAAGCTAAACATACGTTCTGTCTAAAAAGTACTGATAACTGATTAAAAATAACTAAGAAATTGTATTATATGTACATTCCCTTAATGTAGATGAAGTAATTCACTTTATGCCGATGAATAATCCAATCATCAAAATAATTTGGAAAGAAAAACAATCATCCTGAGTCATATGAGGTGGTATTTCTCGAGTGTTTGGGTCAGAAATTCATTCGTAATGATGGCTTTGTGAGATGGTGCACGTGGTGAAAAATGCATGGATTTTCTTCTTCAAATCTAGCCATTTTTGATGAATTTGCGTCTAACTTTTTGGCAAAATTCTGTGTGCTCAATACCGTGACAATGAAACAGTCGTCATTATCTTGATTTTTGGTTGACTTTGATATGGTTTTTCAGTTTGGGCTGAAAGGCACTATTTGGAAGCTTATTAACTGATTCGCTTTACTTTGTCGATGTCGATTAACTTCAATTTAAGTCATTGATATCTGTAACATTTTCAACGATTCGGCAAAAGTAATTCCGATCGTAGTACAAAATTTGAGTCGAATACTTTTCACTATATTTTTATTCATTGTAAAAATCGCAAACACATTTTACGTGAACTGATAAAAAAAAAAAAAAAATACTAGGGAATGGACTGTAAATATCAGCGCCAACTTGACGGGGAAAAAATTTCAAAAGACCTTTTAAATAATTAATTTCAGGCAATTTTTCAAAAAAGGTAGAACGGTGTTGTTCATTGCCTTAAGCAAATTATTTATGATCCGAAGAAAAAAAAAACAAAACTGATTCAGTTTTTATGTAAACTTTATCGTAGCAAATTTCAGTCGAATTATCAACATTTTACATTATGATTGCTTACATTTATGACTCGGTATTCTTAATAAAGCATTTATTAGAAAAGTAACTGTTTCAAATGATGAACGACAAATTGGTGAATGTTTTTTTTTTGTTTTTTTTTTTTTTTGATATTTATTTATTTATTTACGAAAATGTCCCATCAGCGACAAAAGCATCATTAAGAGCATAAAAGCATTTATTCTGTATGTCAAATTACACTCAAATATTGATGTTAATTTTTTTCCCTACAAAATTTTATGCGTAAATGTGTATATTATATAATGGATTCTTTGTATCAAATATATATGTAGTTTCCTCTGACGTAGCGTAAACGAAGATATTAAGATTTTTCGCGGCTCTAATAACAATAATGAGAAGGTCGATATAGTCAAGATATTGGTGGATACGAAGGTATGCGATTTTTAAGTACATCGGAAAAATCTGTACTTTGTCACCTCATATTATAGGTTATCGTTCAAGTGATGATATTCGTTTCTCTCAAGTAAATTAGGCTAGGTATAGTTTTCTCTTAAAGTCAATCGTTTGTCTTCTTATGAGGGAATATGACATGAAACTTTTCACCTAATGTTTGAAATGTAATTGGAATTGGACAAGAACTGTCACGTCGACTGCAATTAGTATTTATATCACCATATATCAAATGAGTTGTAGTATAGTGTAGCGCTTCGACCTTCTGCTCCACATCCCAATACTTTATTCATAGGACAAAGTTTTGATATGGATATGGTAGAAATTTGAACCTTCCGGCAGTTTTCATTTATTGATTTCATTGTCGAGGACTCATCATACAAAAGCGATTTGATTTGACCGTACACGATGAACAAACCAAACCAATTCCTTGGCCGCGTAGATATCGGTATAAAGCTCATCTTTGCTTTTCGTTAACAACGAAGTTTCCCCTGACAGACTAATTAATCAGGATTCAGCGCTATATAGTAAGACTCAAAACTTGCTTCCAAATCATCCACTACTTCACAAACTGCACTGTCCATGCACAGACCTAACCACTGAGGATCCCTATTCCTCGGTACCAAAAATATTGAAAAAATATAAAAATAAAAATATAATATTGATTTGATTTGACGGTTTTTTTGTAGGGCTTTCTATTACGAGATTTTTTTCATTAGTGATTTTGTTTTTTTAAATTTTTGGTTTTAATTTTTTGTTGAAATGTATAATTTATATAAAACTAGCCGACCCGGCAAACGTTGCTTTGCCTTCAAATTTTAGCCGGAGCAGAAATAATTGCTTTTTAATTTGTGGTTTATGTAGGAGGTACCACTCCCCTTTGTTCAATCCCATATTCTGCCCATATCTGCAGCAGCACTTAAGATATATACACCAAACCGATGTACCAAATTTTGTTCAAATACCGTGAGCAGGAGCAGAAATAATTGATTTTTACTTTTTTGTTTGTATGGGAGGTACCACGCCCCTTTGTCCAATTGGACCGAATTGTAAATCTAAACCATCCCGGGCACCACCCAGACGCATATACAAAAATTTATGCAAAGCGGTCCAGCCGTTTAGGAGGAGTTCACTGACAACGCCCGTACAGTAGAATTGTATATATAAAGATTTAAAATTTATATTTAAATTTTCAGTCGATTTTAAGATTTAAACCACCGCTTGCTATTTCAGCTTGTATTGTTGAAACATATATCTTACAATTTCTGTTGATTGTAAATTTCTGTGTATTTTTCCAATATTAAACCGATTTCCTTTCAAATAACCCTCGTTCGCAATGTGCATATTAAACAAGACGTACTGGATGAGCATTCAATTTTCTCCCTATGAAAATATATTGAAATGTAAACGAAATTATGTTGCATGAAATATTCCAGTAGATTACTATTGATCGACTTTATTCTACTGGCATTTGCCATCCTCTCAAAATGTCAAACATAGAGTACATCAGGAGTGACGTCATTCGTGTTTAATGCTAAACTTGATTAGCTCTTATCAATTCGAATGGAGTTTATCGTATTGTTGGTGATATTCCGTTTCCCTCTCAAATTGTAACAAAATGTGCAGACGACTTAAATACAGGGTGTAGACGAGGTTTGAGGGGTCCGTTAGGTGGCTACAGATAGATAATGCAGTTGTACATACCTGTCATCTGTGGGTTTGTACGTCACTATATATTTCTCGACTGGATGTGCATTCAAATCAATCATTGTTTGCCACGAGACACGAACTGTTGTCGGAGTCAGAAATGTCACTGTGATATTTTCCGGTGTGGCTGGAATTGTACCTAAAAATAGAGAAAGCAGAAAATAAATGACAGGCGATATTGTGGAATGTACGAGTATTATTATGTGAGCGGTCTTCACATGAAACCAAAACGGCCTGGGGCATGGAAGTACCTCGCTTATTTGATAGTTGTTATACGGTTTTTTTAATGTACTATTCAATGCACAACGTATTTGTGTAATGCGTATGTGACCCCCGTAACAATAAATGTGTCAATATTTATTGCATAAATCATGATATCGACAACATAACAAATATTTAAACCTGCCCGTGTATTTGCATGTGTATATAAATTCGCAACGATGAGAGGGGGGAAATATGGAAATCATAAAAAAGGAATTTACATCGAGGGATTTCATTTCACTATTGTTTGCTTAGGATCCGAGAAATGTTGTCCTGTTTGTGATCGGAATCAAGAGAAATTGTTGACTCAGTTGATGTAACCTCTTATCTATTTGAGTGTGCCAGTAATTCAATTTTCCAGCTAACAAATGGAGGAATTTAAATCAGGTTTTAGTAGGGCAATATTGCTAATAACACTTTGCACTTTTCTTTTTCTTTTTTTTTTGTCTATTTCGCAATACGTAACAAAAGTATATTAAAGGACGAAATGTTTAAAACTGCAGAGGAAATACAAAAAAGGCAAAATGTAAAAATATGAAACATCAAGAGATAGTCTACACGCATGTGAATTCGTATATTTGAAATTGTTACGTTAAGAATTCACTATCAAGCAGTAGGATAATTTCCAAAAAAGGGGGGAGATAACCGCAATTTCTCATATGAATGAAAACTCCTAGAGAAATAGTCGAGGTAACTTTTTTCGAGAGATATACAAGTTTCAGCTACTACCATTGTGGAAAGTCCCATTTGGCTAGCTTTCAAATCTAAATTCTTTGCCTACGTATTTGTATTCCGAATTGAATAATGTAAAAAAATGTGAAATCTTCATTTAGATATCTATTTAAATTTCGTATATTTTGTACGATTAAAACGACATTAAAACTTTACTGCTGTCTAGCTTTTTTTAATTTTTAAAGATATCAGTAGTTATTCTAACCGTGGGTCCAATTTTTTTCATTTTGCTTCAAAGTCACATTCGGCTAAAACTGGGGCTGGATAAATTTGAAAAGTAGAAATGCGAGACGTACATTTTATTAAAAAAAAATCATGTTGGCAACAGAGTAAAGTATAAAAAAAATTATTTCTTTTTTTAAACTTCTACTTTAGAGTGCTAAATGTTGACGATATTCCGTCAACTCTGTTTTAAATATATCTCGTAGATTGTAAGCAAATCATAAGAAATTGCTTCGTAAATTAGTTTAGAATTGTGAATATTGTGAATTGTGATAACATACACAAATTTGCTTATTGATGAAAATTAATTAAAATCTTATCTAAATTTTATATGCAAAGGGTTTTTTCTAAGTAGAAATCACAAAATGGGGGAAAACTATTTCAAAACAAAACTAATTCCCTTGCATTTCATGTCTGACACATGGAATTGTAAAAGCTTGTACAGTAACATACCGTGATTTATTCGATAAAAAGTTTTCGAAAAATCGGTATATGTGAAATCTTCCTGTATTTAATGTTCTATAGCGGTTGTGATTTGATTCGACAACACAGCATGATTTTCAGAAACTTCAATTCCTAGTCCATGAAAAATGTGTTCAACTGACTGACCGATAAAATTGTTGTAGGCTATGATTGTTGTATTGATTAGAAAAAAATAATGCAGCTGTATCTAAATAATCAATAATTCGAATGAATTTTATAATAACATCTGTTTTTTTCTTCTAAAGTTTTTAAATTACTAAAAAAGGCAGATGAATTCCAGCATATTTTATTTTCAATTCTAAATATAAAATTGTTATTAAAAAATTATGCAAAAAATCAAGCTCACAACGAATTTTCTTTATTAAATTTTTCGATCTATTAAATTTTGTATTTACTTTTTTCTGGCATTTTTTTTAACTAAATTAATATTGCATTGAATGGGAATGTTTATATCTCTCGTCATAACAGCTATCAATTTAGTGTTTCCAGCTTGAAAGCAAATTGCTAGATTTTCGTACAGATAGAAGCAAAGGTCTTAGCTTTTGGTAATTGTCATCAATAGATATACCCAAAACAAGGGTTATCAATTTTAGGGTTTCAAAAGTAAGGTTGAATAAAACACACATAAAGCTATGATTTCGATTAAACTTTTATTTCATTAAAATGCTTGGACATTGCAATTATGTACGAAATACGAGAACGTCATTTAAATGACAACCTCTGGATTGGTTGCAGCAATGGACTCTTTTGAGGTAGTTTTCGATCACTTTTCGGGTGGTATCTCGGCGATAACTATGTTGGTAACTATAACGAATGTTGGTTTTCAAATACTCGTAAACACGGTCTTTGACATAGTTCAACAAATAAAGTCTAACGGCGTCAAATCGCATGATCTTGGTGGCCAATTGACGTCGTCAAAACGTGAAGTTACGCTTTCTGGAAACTACTCACATAATAAAGCCAAAATCGTTTGTGTTGTGTGGCTCGTGGTTCAATTGCGGGCCAAAAAAGTCGGTTATCATCGTCGGCTGTCATCGTGATGACAGTTCAATTTTAAATTTCTATCAGAATCCACAAATTAAGTTTTGTCAGCAGTAATATTCAAATTGTTGGCGAACGTAAACGTTCACATTTCCTCGAGCTATGTAATCTTTTTAAGGTTTTTTTTTTAATCCCGACATCACAAAATATTTTAGGACTGTTCATAAAATGGCCAAGACTTCCATTGCAATCGAGAAAAGTAAGCAAATTAGACAACGATAAATTAATATTAAATATTTTTTTATTTGGCTTGTTTCAAAAAAACAAAACGTGAAAATTTTTTTAAGATTAATATCGGGAATTAAATTTAATATCGATCTACAAACATTCCATTTTCTTTAAGGAATATAAACGTCTTCGCGCGACATGACATCCTATTCGTCTTGACATAGTCCAATGAATTGGGAGCAAAAGTTGAAAATATGTTTTTGATGATTAATGCCGAAAATTAAAATTACGTTCTTTTTATTCAATTCAAACTTGTGGACTATGTCACGAGGACATGCGACAAGAGCGAAACTTTTTGCCCTGGGCCTAAATTACAGAACGATCTTTAGGTGTTAGGAATAAAACATTTTATATATAATATACAAATCAAATACTTTTTGTTAATATTTATGGCAGTAATCATGGGACCATAAGAATACAAAATTGATCAGAAAATTCCAAGTTGAGTTTGTTGTTGGTCGTAGATGTGACTATGTCGAGTGTGGTAGGAGAGAAAACTTGTCTGACCAACTGATGGACTTAACATGTCCTTCCAATGATTATTTTTTGTATTCTCTTGGTCATTTAGACTGTTTATCTAATTGCCTTGTAAGAGGTTAACATGTGTTCTTTTGGTATAATTTATGTTTTCAAATTTATTATTCCGATCTGCCCATCAATGAACCTTTTCTTTTATTTACTTTTCTGTTATTTCAGCAACTGATTTTAGCTATTTTTCACAAAAATCTCGACTTCAAACAGTATGTAAATGTATTAGTTAAGATATATTTATTTTTTAATTTTAGCGTTAACAAAAACGAAAATATTTTTGAATGCTGTTCCGTAACAGCACACTACCGTAACAGGCACTACCCTGGACCCAAAATTAATTTATTTTCTTGGACAAAAGTTTTACCATTTGGAAATATTTTGGTCATTTATTTCTGTATTTTCTGACATGATGTGAGGATGTTTCTGAAGCATTGAATCGTTTGATTTTCAAGATTTTAAGAGGTTGATTTTATGTTGACATAAATTAATCAAATGCATTTGCTTAAAGACAAAATAAAGATTTTTCCATTGCTGATTTTAATATTTATTATCACATTTTTTGTGTTCTTACTTTAAAATTCCTTATAAATCGAACATTTCCTTGATTGAATGATCTGATTCCGAGATATGGAAATATTTGTTATAACTTTTTCCAAATCTCTTAGAAACGTGAAAATATAATTCTCCAAGTTGGACGCCCCACTTGCCTGATATAAAATTTTTGAATTTTAGTGATTTTTTATTTAGTAGTTGATTGCATATATTTTGAAAATTTTTCATGAGCGCCATGCCACCCAATCCCCTTTGAAACTTCTATTGAGCACCCTGTTTTGGGTGTATAAACCGATATCTAAAAGGTTATCTAATTTGACTGGATCTATCTTGAGTGTATTAAGAAATGGGCAGGATAAATGTCTTGATTAACCATTGGCAATTGAGACACTAGAGTGTGGGCATCTTCTAGAATCCACTTGTTACCTCCTCTAATAGCATTTCACCAACGCCATGGCAACAACAATTAATCGGCCAACAAACACACATGACTGCCAACCAGCTTTGTTTACAATTTTAAGTGAACGTATTTGTTCATCCAAAGAACCCATTCTGTATCATGCACAACATTCACAAATTTCCGAAACAGAAAAACGGCCAACTCAGATTAAAAAAAAAAAAAAAAAAAAAAAAAAAAAAACAAAAACTCCTTTGCATCCTATGATGAATGTCATGTGAGAGAACTTCTTATATTCAGTGAACTTACACGCATTCTATTTCTAGACTCATTTACTCAAATTTTCACAAATATGTACATGCACTAAATCTAATCTCATCAATATTCTGTTATATTTCGTTGAATTAGGAGGCGAGTTGGATACTGTCTTCCCAAATTTCTCTTAAGCAGAAGCCATCATTCTAAAAGAATCATTCTGGAAACGATGGAGCGAATGCTATGGGCTAAAATATCACTGTGTAATAAAATTAAAATAACGCTGTCCTCAATTAAATTATCTTTTCTCTTTTTCCTCACTATTATGAGTTTCCAAGCGAACCTTATTGTAAAAATATTTTATATTTTGTGAATTTCTTTTCTGTGTCACCGTTAAGACGTCCACAACTCTCTTTGCTTCGTATCTTCGAAAGAGGCAATTTAATTGTGAATTCTCAATTAATCCCTCAATCAGTTTGACATCCTTGATTAGTTTCCAGCAGCCAAAAGAGTTCCCTATTGAGTCTTCCAACCGGTCAGCTAGTAGGAGCAGGTTTCAGGATGAAACCTTAGGAAGTCACGTCTTTCGGTCTAAATGAAGACATAGAGAATGGTGTAACATAATTGCTCAGTTTAATTAAGAATCCCAATTGAACCCCCAACAAGCTACAAACAAACGGATGTACTGACACCTCCTTAACCCACTACTCCATCTCTTCCAGTTCTGCATACACACACACTCACATACACAAACTCACAGAAAAAAAAACAAGTCTAAAGTTTTACAATACAACTAAGTAAACACGTTGGTTGTTTTCCTTCGGTTTTTTGGAAACTGTAAAACACAGCACCGCACAGCAAAGTGGGTCAATAAAAATAGAATGTCAACGAAAGCAAAATATCGAAACAACAAAGTAACGCCGATGAAAAAAACAAGTAAATTATCCACTCGGTAACTGAATTCGGTCCCACATTCACAAACTAATGGACTGGCAAGTGTAGCTGAATTTCCATTTGAGTTTCCACAAAGAAACAGGTGTAGCCATAGGGGGAGGTCTCTTCAAACTTTCTGTTATTGCAGCAATTGTTTTTAACATTTGCCACGAAATACAATAGTTTGGTTGTTTGGCTGCGTTTAGTGGTGCAGCCCGAAAATAAAATGATGACAGAATGAAAGCAAAATTTATAAATGTCACTGCATTGAAAATGTCTCTAGTAATTTTATTGACTTTTATTCAGTCAATAATATAAATTGTTTTCAATTTTACATTATTTTTCCAGCTCCAACTGCGGAATTAGTTTCGTAGACATTAAGCAAGAGGTGTGGATGAGATATTACTGCAATTCAGATAGGACAAGTTTTACTCACTGCGTATTTTAGGCGCATTGGATAAAGCTGGACACCGCGCAAATGTGCACACCCTGTTGTTTGGAACACACAAATAATGTCAATATCAAATTTGACAATAAAATACACTCTAATAGGTTTGCGTTAAATTTCATTGTTACCAAGCCCGGTTAGCCGTCCTCTCATAAATTGTTAGAATTTTCATTCAACTCAATGCTGCATTTTAAACTTTGTTGCATTCTTCTTCTGTTTCCTTGTAACTTTTTATTTGTAGCTCTGCAAGCGATTGTCGATCGTTGTGGAATTAATTTAAGGGTCCTGTTAACCATTAACAGAAAAGTCTTTCATAAGAATTTGTTTTTGTAGCCATCCGTATTTTATCATTATTTCGAGTGACATCCTCCCGTACTCATTCTCCAGTCCTCATAACTTTCCTCGGCGCAACGAGCATTTACTTTTAGATAGCTCCTGCAATAAACCGTGGCCTTTAATTTGCTTTTTTCCATTACTGCCCTCTATTAATGATAACATTCAGAGTTTCGCTGTGGTCAGAAACAATGAATTTATCATGTATTTGTTATATGAGGAATAGTTATGATAATTTGGAAATTTAAAAAGATATTTGCATTATTTTTTGCTATCCATGGAGGTTCTTTGACATAACCTTAAAGTAACTGAAATTTGTTGGCATATGAATAATAATAATAATAACTGTTTTTTTAGTAATGAAAAATTAATTCCCTGCGACTGGGTCTTTTGTTCTTGAAAATGTAGTCCTGTTTATAAAAGAACAGTTTGGTCCGTGTGCAACGTGTAACGTCAAGATTAATATGAGATAAAGAAAAAAAAAATAAAAACACTTTCTATAACTATACAAATGTACCACTACCAATTGTCGTACCTAAATCAGATGCCATGTCGAATGGAGTGGGCTCATGAATGTTCTCCCAATTCTATAAATTCTATTCAATTTTTTATGAAATTCCGTCCATTATTTTGTAGTCTATATCATTTTCTTACCACGCCACAATCCCCATATTTTCAGTATCATTTGCATTTTTTCTTTCTTCCTTCCTCTTTTTATATATATTAAATCTTGAACTTAATTGTATAATTTCTCAACTCTGAAAAATTATGCAATTATTTAAAAACCGCAAATTCTTTAACCCAGAACTTACTGCCCGACTCGTAAGAATTGGCCCTGAATTAGTTAACTCCAAACCAATCCCATATACAGTCCACTATCTCTGTTTTGCATCACAACAACTCCGTCAGAGGTTAAACCTGAATTAATCTCTTAATCAAAATCATTACAGACATAAATCTTACTTATCTGTGCGACCTTTTTTTTTGATACAGGGCATAATACGCCAATATTCCCATAATTGGGCGTGCTTCTGTTCGAACAAATCGTATTTAGGATCTGAACGGCTGTGCATGCTGGATACCATCACCAGCAGATTTGTTGTTTTTAAGCCTTATTTTTTAACTAATTCATTTGGCGTAAGCCCAAACAAAATGCTGGAGGTATTTCACTTTCAAAACTATAGCATATACATATTTATTTTCAAATTGTAATAAATGATGGAAAGTTCGAATATTCTCATGCTCGAGTGTTTCCTTCCATAGCACAAGGATTTTATGTTTGCACATTTTGCATAGCGGGGCGCATTATTTTAGTCCTTTTGATCCTGACAACTACTCTGTGCCCGAAATCATATCTCTGCAATATCAATTTAATGCGTTTATAATTGCATAATGTTCAAAAATGCTTCTAAAATAGGCTGCAATGTCTCCCAAAATATAGCGAACTTTATAAACATGGTCCAATTGGTATATCGTGAATGCTGCAGAGGCATGATATCGGAGTTTTGATAGAGAGAAATTGAGAATATAAACCTCTGAACCATTCTCTGGTTCCAACAAAATTGTCCGTCACAGTCACAAGGCCCATTAAATAACCGTCATCATTTTCCATATACTCTGTTAATGTCAATATCGATTTTTAATGGATACCTCCGGATTTATACAATCCATTTTGTTATTTATTTATTCCTCCAATAATTTATGAGATACTCGTGTAGCCGTTAAAATGTTCTCATCGTATGGGTTGTATATGAATAGTCGCTGGGCCCTTTATTAAACGATAACCCAATGTAGCTTACGGCGCTGTTTCTATCGTTTCTATATGCCCATTAATCCTCTAATATAAACGACTAGTTTTATATTAATATTTATAATGGTGCACGAGGTATAATCATTTAAGTCTTAGTTTTATACGAACGTGGCACCACCTTTATTTCCTATTATATCTTATTATAGCATTCAATCAATTGTGAGGACGATGGATCAGTTACTTCGGTCAGTATGTCGGTCTTTCAGAAAGAGGTGTGGCAATGTCCATTTTTTCTTAGGACATATTAAATAGCATTTCCGTAGCATAAGTCAAATCTTGCACCCACTTCCCGGACACTTTATGGAATATAACCGTTTAAACCTTCATGTTGTATAGGCGGTGGAGTTTCGTTTTTCTGATCATGATCTGATACACGGTATCGTTGTCCCATTGAGTTAGTCTAAAAATATATTGCGATGCAAGGGAATTTGTTTTTTTAATCTTATTAATTGTACCACATTCTTACATTATGGTGATGATCGCCCCTTTACTTTGCCACCGCAATGTTTTTTTCTATTAAAGGGTATTTCACTTCCTAATTGTTTTCTAGGAATCATTCCATTCTCTACTAATAGCGTATTGACCAAATCTTGTCCAGAAGTCTCTAAAAATACTACAGACATGTCCCTTTTCTCAATCATAAATCAATTTAACGTATGACAATTTTGTGCTTGATAAATTGTCACGAAGACTTGCCCACTACTTTGCCCGCTATAATGAATTTATAAAAAGAGGAGTGGCACCGCCTACTTCTTCATACGACATATTCTTTTCTATACCAGTTACATATGTACCGAATATAATTTTCTTATCATTTTTAGTTGATAATTCAAAGCATTATATTGTGTGGGTGGCGCTACGGCCCTCTTTCAGTTTTAATCGAATAAAATATGCCAAGTTCGTGATCGAAACTAACACACTTTTAACATTTTATGACGGCCAGTCAGATACTTTAGCTGCAATAGCTGATTTTTATCCTAACATATTGTTGTCTATGCCAGTGGCATATCGTATGTACCAAATCTCTTCTTTATACCTCCAATAGTTATACCTTCACTTTGTCCAATAAAGACCTATAAAGCCTATGATTTCCTCCCAGGAGCCATATATGGGTTGCGAAAAATTCACGACAGTCGGTCCATTAGTTTAGTCAACTATTTGCAACAAAGTTGCCCGCATACAACCACACAGATATACAAATATACATAGATTTTGGTGCAACCAATGAGAATCGCAGAGTTGTCGGATGCAGTTATTAAGTTCCGTTTCTTAGCTGGTTTCACTAACACCGTTGCCTTAATATAACTGATTTTTACAGGATCTTAATTCGTAATACTTTACCTAAGTGTGTATTCCGATTAAATGTAAGATCAGAAGACATTTCCCATGTTCAAAATGGTTTTTAGCATTTTGTTAAAATAACAATCAATTTAGTAATCAGCTGCAAAGGTGACGCGTTTTGGACTCCATGACAAACGCATTATTTATGTATTATATAGGGACAAATGTACTATATGGAAAGTCATATTCGAACCAGAAATCACGTCTATTTGAAATATCAAGTCCAAAACTGCAATGACATTACTTGGACTGTCCTTGGCAAAATATATTGCATTTTCAATAGTTGAAACACATGGTAGACACAAGAAAGTCGTGTTGGAAGCTGTTTCTCGATTTCGGTCGGCTTATTAATCATTTAGTTTTTACCAAAAGACAAAAGTTTTAGGCGCAAACCTTCATTAGCGAAGAAAGCACTAATATCGTCGACGATGAAATACAAGTATGTCGCGTAACTCCAATCCAAAACGGGATAAGAATATCAGTAGCCACGGGCGCTGAAGGCTAGTCCCAGAAATGTTTAAGACCGGTAACGATGAACTGATAAATATCATGCTATCTTACGTTCTGCATTCAAAAAATTTGTAAATGCCAATTATCGCAATATTAGTGTATGAAACATCACATATTAGGTTCTGTCGGGTGTGATATGTGAAAAATCGGCACACTGCACCTTTTCGTCAACTCTTGCCCTTAACAGGCAAAATTTTACATAGCCGTGCCCCAGCTTGGTAATCATGCGAAGTTTATACGTTTTTGTCGAATGGCACCGATCGAAGCGAAGCCGTCAGTGACGTTAAGCAAATATCTTATAATTGTAAACGCAACCAGATTTTAGGCAGAGAGAATTATTTTTAAGGAAGGACATCGAATGTTGCAGTAAGCATGACTGGCGTTATGTTCAATAAAAGCCATACTGCAATAAAAGCCGACTGCTTTCCCATGCTCGAGAGGACTGCAGTAATCCTCTCGAGCATGGGAAAGCAGTCAGCGCACGTAGATTTAGCGGACAAGGACCTGGTTATTTGTTTTGACAAACGTAAAGTCCAATCGTTTAGATGTACGTGGAATTTATTTACGTCATATGAGCCATCAATATTAGAAAGTGATTTAGTGACAAAGTCCTCTCGACGAACGCTAATCCAACTATGTCAGACTCTAACTGCACCTCGTTGATCCTTAAAATATAAGAATCGGTCATCGCCAACAGGAGTATCCGCGTTGTAAGAAGCATGGGCCGTATGGCTTGTACACCGATATCGACATGATCAGCTGCTTCAAAATACAGTAATACAATTGGTCAAAATGTTCCAACACGAAAAGTCGTTGGCAGTAAACGCCGGTGAATAAAACTCCATTGGAAGCGCAAGTTTTCTGAATGACTCATAGCTGCATATGAGGAATTTAAAAACGAGTTTTGAAAGCCGAAGGAAGTAATTTCAATATGCTATTCATACAGGCAGTTTTAATTCTGACCGCCATTTATGTAAGTAAATTAAAACGTACAATACAATTTTCTGTATATAAATCAAAAATATATAGATAGACTTGAACTCTTTTGTGGAATAAATTTCAAAGATATTAAATATATAGTATTACACTTACAATTGGGGGAAAACTTCGTTTTTCATTTTTAAATTATTTGAAGCGAAGGGACAGTGCTTGTAGCCCTCAGGATTAAGGAGGAAGTGGGAACTCTTTAAAACAACAAGTCAAAATCATTGAAATTCAATGACCTATTCAAATGTTAAATCAATAATGCCAAAATTATGAGCAAATTGATGTCTTTAAGGTATTATAGTAATTATATTGTTGTATTCATATTTAGGTTTAGTTCAATGATACGTTTTTACTTAACAAAAATCCGTAATTTGTGTCTTACACTTCAATCGAAAAACCTATCATCAGAACCACAAAAACCACCAGATTACCATCAGACAAAATGCACTCTTTTGCCGAATGAACTTAATTTAAACCAAAATTTAATTCAAAGCAAATAATTTGCGACAAAAGAATAACAAAAGTACATTTAAACCTATGCATAAAGGATGAAGATACGCTACGAGTACTTAATTGAATATGTCAGTACAATACAAAAAACAAAGTTAACCTAAATCCACAAAGTGCAAAACTTGCTTAATAATCCTTTTTTGCCAGCTTTGTTCATAGTTTCACGTGTAAGTTTTCGAAAAGAGAAAATGTTGCATTGCCTGCAACAAAGTCACTTTCAGATGTCTAAATGCCATTTCCAAATGCCTAGAATTAATAAATGAACTAACATTCTTTGCAGGTAATAAAGAAATTTGTAAAGTTTCAACCCACCGAAAAACCGAATACTTAATATCTTATACTGTCTGTACTGTACTGTATACGAAGAAGCATCATAACTGTTTGAATATTGGCGATGTCTTCATATTTCGCTGTTAGATTCTCTTAACGTTTAAGGGGTTTTGAGGCATTGATTATATATGTATCTTCCAAGGTTGTCGATAGAACTAATGTTACACATGGTTGTATTACCAATACCATGCAGGGTCATGTATAAGTTTAAGGAAACGTGGGAAAGCCTCTTGGAGAATTCCCACGCTTTGTGGAAATCGCGACTTTGATGTATTGTCTAAGGAAATCTAAGGATGGTGGCCTTGTTGTAACATTGAACTATGTTAAGTTACTAAAGCCATTTTAGATTGTTATGATAACAAAAGGGTTCATATTAAATCAGGGTATGTCAACACGCTAATCGGTTACTATGAAATGCAGAATTGATGTAATTAAAGTTCGTGCCAATATCGTAAATCAATTACGTTGCATTGTATATGCATTTTTTTTGTTAATATCATAATTGCACTGCAATCTATGCCAGTTTAGTTAATTGCTATTGTCGAATTTTTAATCTGCGAATTTAAAGTAAATTAGTTATTATATTTTGTTTATCTATTTTAAATTGTCAATTACATGAGGCAATTTGATGTGTCGATACTATTTCCAACAGCACATTGAAAAAGATTTTGTCCGTCAGAGGCAACAAAGAAAATGAAAAGGCTATTTTTGGTTATGTCTAAAAAGAATATGTTATTTTGTGAAAATTAATTGGGATCAACAATGTTGTGGAACAGTGCCACGACACGTACAGTTTTCATTTCAGTATCTCGGTTAAACTATGTTCGTCGTATCCAAAACTTGGACCTTTTGAAAGAAAAGAAAACAGTTAAAAGCTTGCAGTTGCTCCTTTCCTTTCCTTTCCTTTCCTTTCCTTACCTTTCCTTTCCTTTCCTTTCCTTTCCTTTCCTTTCCTTTCCTTTCC